>JARHVA010006040.1:927500-975000 GCA_037957365.1 Torreya grandis
AGATGGAGAGAGATGACCTAGTATGGAGGTGAAATCAAGGTGGAAAGGAAAAGTAATGTAAAAATAATCATACAAAATGTGTAAAATCTTAAGTTATGGAAGTCAAAATTAAAATATAGATAACAGGTGATAGAACCACCCCTATTTATAGGGACAATTATGCAACCATTGGTTCTGATGATAAAATTGTCACTCCCAGGAATAAAACCATTACATGGGATGATAGAACTACCTTACTGATGATAGTTTTATGATGAAAGTTTATGTTACTGATATTGTAGTTCTATCATCTTAGGGTAGATTTTATAATGGACCATGGTGGTTCTATCATTGAGAGGGGAGGTTTCATCTCTCATTAACTATTATTAAAATAGCCTTAAAGAGACCAAAAAATCCAAGACAAAGAGGGTTTAATGGATCTAAGAGAGAAATAGGGAGGGAAATAATGATAGAACCCATATTTAGTACAAATTAGGAGATCACTACATCAACATTGAAAATCAAACAAAGAATGTTGCATCATGTAAATTTTGGGTGCATATAAATAACTATGTGTGTAGATTACATTAAACAACTCAATATAGTATTTATGTTTTCATCCCTCATTGCATGAAAAAGATTGAAATATTTTGTCTTTTTTTATCCTTTATCTTTGATTTATGACTTTCTTGAATATCTCAATATAGTTCATTTTCATTTTATTTCTTATTACCCCTAATTATCCTAGATTATATTACATCAACAAAATTAGTACATTATGTATCTAGTCACTTGTATATGTAACTATAAAGAATAATTTGATATAGTTCAATTCCAGTCTATTTTATATATTTTCTATTAGAATATATCATATAATTTGATATAATATGGTTCTTAACATATTATTCACTAAACTACATGAAACTGCTTGATATGGTTTTAATCTCCCTACTTTATTATGTTTCCTAATACATTTAATTTTATATATTTTTCTAACCCATTTAGTTTATACCTCAATCTTCCATCATGCAATATATATTTGATAATTTTAAATAGAGAACACAACATGACATGTTGGACTTGACTAACTCCAATAAAGATCCTAAATATCATTTAATATAATCGATAACAAAGATAAAATAATTATTCATGTGACTAATTGGACTAATGATTATAATACACTCCATATTTCCTAAATTATTGATCCTCTTAACTATAATTCATAAATTATTATTATTTATAATTAGAGTGATCTTGGGTATACTAATTAAATGATCCTCTTCATTAATGAAAACACTCAACATAAGGGTGAGGATCCTACATTAATCTATAATATCATTATGGAGACCCACATAAGATGTCTCTCTTCACTTAAAATTATCTTCTCTATAGGATTTCGGGAAATTAAACATACTAGTTCCCCCCTTACTTATTTCTCCACCATGCCTAGTATCACTACTAGCATGTTGGGTCATTCCTTTGGTATGCCCACTTAAATTTCCATATTAATATGCACGTTAATATTACCACTAGTAAATATCAAGTTGCCTCTACTAGTAAACAAGATCTCAATACTAATCAAATATTTTTCCAAGTTATGAATCAAATAGATACCTTCCAAACTAGATAAGAGTTAATCAAATGATGTAAATGCAAAATCAACTATTACAATTGCAAACTTGTCATTAAGAAATGTCAATGGGGAGTGAAAAATCCAAATTCCACCCACTCCTAATATGCACATGATAATATTATTCATCGACCCAAAATTTTTATTAAATTCATCAATCATCTTCAAAATAAACCTTTAATTCCTTAGATTTTAAACATAGACATAGGTGGTATCACTCCTACTATCACCTATAATCGATCTATGAATCCCACTTTCAATTTGAATGTTTTTGGTAACATTTATAAAGACTAGATTAAGTTAAATACCTTTATTTATACCAAAATTTTAGCCAAAAACCTTTAAAATGATTCCCTAGGTTGGTATAATCAACTTAAGTTTAATAATATATTTAGCTTATAAGACTTAGTCAATGCATTGCTTTAGGAATTTCAAACCAAATATATTCATGAAAATAGTTTAACCCATTTCATTAATTATAATATGTAAAATCTAAAACTTCCAAGACTTTTTTTAAGTGATGGAAATCCTTATCTAATAAATCCAAACAAAGCATGTTGGAAGACAACCTATTCCATTTGTTCATTATTTCTCTCCATCCCAAAATACAATACATAGCTAGGATTATCTCTTCAAAATATTTTGAACAAGCCCTTTAGCAAGCTAAACACAAATATTTCATCATAATACTATTTGAGCCTTCCCACCTACATCAAAAACCTATATTCTTAGAAATATAAAAACAAACATGATACTAATTATGGTGCTACAAACATGTATGATTTTACATACATCATCCATGCTATTATTCTTGGCGACTCAAACAAAGTGAATCTTTCCCAAAATTTCATGATAAGTCCCTTCTAGTCTCCTTCCTATTCATCATCATACATGAAAAATGTTGACAATCATAAACCTAATTCCATAGCAGGAATCCAAAAACATATTCCTAGATATTTAGCAAGAGAAATTGACCCTGCTTACCCTACTAGACATTGGTAGGATCTAAAAAAAAATTTGGTATCATTCAAGTTGATTAAATTCTAATGAAACATATAATAAACATAGGAAATTTTATCTCAAATTTATCTTTGGAGTAAAATTTTATTATAAACACATGATCCATGAGAATAAACAAGCATATGACAAGGTAGCTAAATCCCATGATTCTAAAGTTAATAATGATGGTATAAATTAGGATAATGTTCACCTTTCCATATTTAAACATCTAGTTACAAATAATAAATATAATACTACCCACCTAATGACCTCTAATGTTATTGAAGCATCAGTTGATTCTCACTCTTTAAAACTAAAGATGAAAATGTGGTCAACTTGAACAACATGAGGCATGAACTATCTTACATTATCCTTATCCACTTTTTACTTATAATAATTTTACCACTTACAAAACTATTCAAGACACATATCCATCTCAATTATTGGATGTATAGTATAAAAAAATTATAAGCCACTCAACTTCCATGAATACATTGACAAGATTAATACAATCACATTAATTAACAATAGTTCAAATTGTATCAAACAAATTGATATAGTCTAAAAATTATTAAGTAAATATAGTATATATACTAATGAAATCCATTAATTTTCATTCATTTATTTCTAATTTATTTGATAACCTAAACAATCAAATATTCCCAAACCACAACTAGCTACACTGACCATGTCAAGGTATTTAAAAATATCTACTTCATCTTAGAAAACTACATCGACCAACTTTATGAAATTTATTCTTCATGACCAAACTCTATTGACAATCTCAATCAAGGAAATTTTTAGTTCTCCTATGCAATAAACTACATTGACTAGCTTAATGCATTCTATTTTTTATGACCAAACTACATTGACTAGTTTGATGTATTTTGTTCCTCCTAGCCAAACAACATAAAATGATCAAAAATAACATAATTCATAATCTACTTAATTTATGTGTACTCTATCTCCTCCATCATCTAATTTTACTAAACATTTCACACCATTATCTTAGTATAGTACAATCCCCTTAGGATATTATGGGTAGGACCCCATCAAAAAATTATCTCAACTTCCATATCATAAAGTTTCTTAAGCTCATGATGACTTCCCATCATCATCATAATTATTTGATTTTACTTTTAATGAAATGAAGATTGGTAAATTTTCTATCATGTTTTCCTTACAGCACTAGATTTTTTAGTCCCAACAAGATTATGCACTAGATTTTCATGCAAGACTAAGATTTTACATGTTCACCTAAAGCACATAGCAAAATATTGGTTCCTATGGGTTATGTTTTATAGTAACACTTATCACAAGCTTGATTTTATTTATATATCTAACTAGAGATTAAACATAAAAGGAAATATATGATTGTGGATATTGTATCATCAATGCAAACCAAAAAGAACATGAATATAGGTGCCATTAAGTTCAAAGTGTTGATTATGCAAACTTGTATAATATAAACTCTATAAATCCCATAGTGAATTATAAGCCACATATTACTTAATAAAAACCCATTATTAATGTTTTAGCTATCAATCAACTGAAGCATAACACTAGAAAATTGATTGTAGCTTTTGTAATTCTATTATTACTATGAGGATTTACTACATAATAACAATCTTTAATATTATAAACATCTCTACATAGGGGTATTTAAACTTGTTTTTCCCTATCCAAGTAGTAACATTATTAATTCCAAATAGGTGACTAGACAATGATCTCTAGTAGACTAAGAGTCATGGTAGTCATTTAATTGTTTTCTCTTAAGGATCTAGGCATACATGCCCCAAGTATTCTTATTTGATGCTAGATATTTTCTACCAAATGTAATTCTTTGTGCATTTCATTATCAAATTGTTTGATGATTAAAGTCTAGTTTATCCTTGAAAATGGATGTTCAACTATTTACCACTTCCCTCATGCTCCCCAAGTATTTCACTATTATATTGAGTCCTATGCTCCCTAGTTATATATAATTATGTTCTATTTTTGAATGGGTATTCTCACAATATTATCTTCTACATCCTTAACCTTTCACATCATATTGGTTTTGCACCATGGTCTTCCTATTCCATGATAGTTATGTGTCATGGTCTTCCTACGCCATACTAGTTCTATGCCATGGTATTCATACACCATGTTAGTTCCATGAAATGGTATTAATACACCATAATCCTCTCATATCATGTTGATTTCATGAAAAAATACAAAATACTTAGTCAAAAATTGGGGTCGAACATCACCCCACACTATGCTCTTAGTCCATCTTGGACTGAGTACTGATCTTCGCCTTAGCCCAAAATTTAGGTCTAATTTGTTCGATCTAATTTTTGACAACGTGTCAATAATATTGGATGTTATTTCCATAACCATCACCTTTAAATTTTCCATCTCCTCAATTTTATCGACACACTCATTTGCCTTATTAACAAATTGGTTGAGGGATGTAGTAACATCCTTTCAGACCTCTTCAAGTGTAGTGACTTCAACTACAACATGTCCTTAGAGATATGTAAAACTAGAATTTAGTTGTTTTCATTGTAAATTTATTATTTAATTCATAATCTCAACATCCTTAAATGTCTTTTCATGCTCAATGTGGTCTTTTATTAAAAGGGTAACATCTACCAATTGATGCCATTGAGACTCTTCTGCATTGATTTGGGACTCAAAATTTTTGTTGGGCCACGCTAGTTATTTAAAAATCCCATCCAAGATGGGGATCAGTTCCCCAACCCTTTTGAGAGTGTGTCTATATAATTTTATTATTTATATAAATTAATCACCCACCCATAATTCTTCATTCCTAGGCATGGGTTGTTTTTTTACACTACTTTAATAGAAGATTTACCAAGCTTTCCAACTTATCAATGGCTTCTCCCTCCAAAGGGACCCCACTACTAATGTCATTTCTTGGTCTAGAATGTTTTACATAAATTTAAAGTTTGTACTTTAGCTACAATGGATTTTTATATTTGTTGCTTTAACATGACCACTTCCTCTGTAATCACCTTGTGAGCAATAACTTTCTTGTTGTATAGTGCGACAAACTAGATATGCTTATTTTATGCTTCGTGAACTTTTAAATCTAAATGTATATTCTACCACATAATTTTAAATATTATTATTTTTTAAATGTGGTTCTAGATTATATGGTAAATATCTTCTAAGGATCAACCCAAACATGATTCAGTAACATTTTTACTTGAGAATATAAAATTAGGATATCTAGAGGAATTTCAAAATGGTGCTCTTTGTTTTACATGTACAACAAAAAGGATAATTGATGCCTAGTATAAATAGTTACATCATAAGGATGGAAATGGGACCATAAATATAACATCTTATTTGGAATTCTTATTTAATATTGAGAGTGCAAGTTGGTGTTTAGATCAACCAAAGGTGGTTAAACTTCAGAGTCAGCTAGCTCATTCCCTTTAAGGGAACCCTAATCAATGATTTTGACATCTACATCTAAGGCCAAATAAGTTCTTTTTATTTCCATGTCATTCATATGTTCTATATTGAAACCATTCCCCTCTTTGACAAACAAAACTTCAATGTTCAATTATGACTCATAAAGGGTGGTCACCTCCTACATTAAGGAGGGTGAATTTTTTGAGTCAAACTCCTTCAGTTCTTCCTTATGACCTATAGGCTCTTTCTCTAATGGATTGGTTATGGGTAATGGCATTAAACCCTTAGGTTATCTCTCTAGTGTATTTTATTTATAATCCCTTAGTGGTGACTCCCTTGGTGGGGAGGCCTTAGGTGGTGAATCCCTTGGTGGTAGTGCTTGGACAATCCTTTACCATTTTGTTAGTTCTAACTGTGAACTTATGATAGCATCATGGTAACTTACTTCTTCTTGTCAAGAGATGGTGCAAGTGGAAGATTTTCTCTTTCATGCTTCATTCCTCTTGAATATTTACTTTCGGGTCAAAACATATAAAAATATTTTGAATAGTTTCTCAAACCATAGTTTGCTTAACCTTTATGTCAGTTTTCTCAATCTCATGCTTTTTTATGTATGGCTTCTTTCTAAGGTAACCATCATATTTTAGAGAGCTTGAATCTCCAAGTTAGTTTGGTCACCTTCTAGGGTGAGGGGATGTGCATCATATATGTGGTTCACTGAATCAGTGAAGTAAGAATTATGAAGGCATAGGGAGGCTTCAACGAAGCTAAAAGTTCTTAAAAGGGGACATTTTGATAGAAGATAGATAAAAATGTTATTTCTTCATAAATTAGGCTTGATCACCAACCTAGATCTGTAAGTCCTTAGGAATGTGTCATTCATTTCCAAAGGCCTCCTTCATGCCATCATACCATGACTTCATATTTATTTTGAACATCGAGGTGATATAATTGGGGCATGTGAACACTTTGTATTACTCTATGGGGGACTTATGCTCTAGTGGGTACATCCACTTCAACTTGCCATAGGTGTAATCAAGTACACTAATTTCATTAAATACCATCAATAAAAGAAATACCCACATGGGGACCTATGTCCCAACATCTAATGGGTCCTCTCAACATCTAGTATGATTTTGTTGGAAAAATACATTACCCAGTTATCCTCTAAGCCCTTAGTTACTTTATGGGTAATGTACATGTGAGTTATGCCTAACTATTTATTTCAATTAGTGTCATTGATCTTGGTCATGATAACACACACTACTACTCAGAGGGCATGATCTTGAAAATTATTAATGTGCATGGCATGGCCCTACTTTTGGCACTCAAGTACCATTGATATTTTCTCTATCTCCTTTGAGTCCTCAAAATAATATTCTATGTCTATGCTAAGGTATTATAATCTTAACACTCTTCTTATTCTTTCAAGTGTAATCTTCATGTAGTGCCTAATAGAATAAATATAGTCTTCATGGATGTGCAAAGACATAAATTTTATTACTTTCACTAGTTTTCCAAAATATGGAAGGTTAAATAATTAAAAAATTATTGAAGAGTCTAAGGATTTAAAAAATTTAGGTCATACACCAATTTATTCTAGGTGTTTTGGTGTTTAACTTAGTAGTCATTCTGAAGTTCAACCTCATTTCCTAGTTGGAGATGGTTATAGTAAAATATGATATAGGAGGGTAATTTTGATATCTAATTTTTTGTGCACAACATCATTTATGGGTACTACATCTATTTTACCATCAATGTTGGAGATGGAAGTAATTATGCCTTCTTTCTTTGGTGCACCATTTCAAAATTTTCACCTTCTATGCATTACCTCTATTCCTTAGGCATTTCTTCTTTGATCAATACTACTTCACCTTAACATGTAACTATTCCTCCTCTAGAATGGCTAGTAGTGGATCACTTCTTTGGGCCTTCTTCTTATACTTCATCACCCTCCATGGAGCCTAAAGGTTGAAGTATGATTGTCTAACATTCCTAAAGGAATATGTGTTTATGATGGAAGTGACTCAAATTTTTCTAATTCAATTCCCATTAATGGATAACACGTACCTATACAACTTATAACTGTCAATTTTACTCTTCATGCTTAAAGTTTAGATAATTTTCACTTGATTACTCAATCAAGATCCTTCAAAATATCCAATGAATGGAATTTTTATGCTCTACACTTATTCTAGAATCATCTAGACTCAGTTCACTCTTTGGCTTTGTAAAAACTCAAATGAAAGTAAAGGTAAATTTTAAAATAATCCTTTAAATTCTTTTTATAGGCTTGAGGGGGTAACTTAAATTTACTACCCCCCATCTTTGACCATCAATTCTCATATTAAATGAATTTTAATGACTTCCTTTTTTTGAATATCACTTACCATCATAAATGCATTTAATGGTATCATCATGACGTGATGTTGGAATACTTATCATAGCCACGTCTCCATTTATATTAATGACACATCTTGTCTCATGTTTTTCTTCAGAGTACATGACTACTAGTAAACCCTTATAATATTCATACCATTGATAGGAATCTTTATCCTAGGACTTTTTAACTTACATACACATCCTTATAATACCCAACACATGGACATTTTCTTAATATATGTAACACATTAATCCACACTAAATGTTTATTTTGGTCCTCCACAAAATCACAAGTAAAAAATTATAAAAAGAGATAAACTATAGTTGTACATGACTAAGGTAATGTTGTTATTGAAAATAAGAAATCCTAAACTAATGGCATATGCCTTATTGATATAGATGAAACTAAACTTTAAGAAGATAAATATGGCCTTAAATGGATACCATTATAGTGTCTAAGACTAAATTAGCCATCTAATCTTTATAAATGACATGCACTGGTAGGAAAAATGCTATGAACAATAAAATTACCATCCCAATGAATATGGATCTTCCTAAAATAGAATGTGAACTTGGATTCATAGAGCAAGACTTTCATGCCAGGGGTAAATGTTTTATTCTTAATGTAGTGATCATACCATGCCTTTTGTATATGTTTCTCCACATTTTGATTCCAATGGGAAATAGAATAGGTTTCATCTAATTGAAATAGAGCATCAAAATATGTTTTTAATGATGAATCCTCATCTAATTGTCTAAAACATAAAATGAAAATATATGGTAACATGAATTTAATGGGAAGAAATGATTCGATTCCAAACATGAGATTGAAGGGTCTACTCTTATTTAGTCACTTATAAGTTTTTTGATAAGCCCAAAATAATACAAATAAGTGCAAATACCTGATCATCCTAATAACTGCAAATAATATTACACAACTTTATAAGCATTGTGCCTAAAATTTTGTTGAGTGTCTCAGCACTGCCATTGGCTTGGGGATCATATGGTGTTGTCTTGTGATGGTAAATCATGAACTCAGTGAATAATATATGGATAGTCACATTGAGGAAATGTGTACCATGATCACTAGTAAAGATTAGTGGAAAACCAAAATGGGTTGTGATATTTTACCATATGAATTTCATAATCATTGTAATAGTATAATCCCTTGTCAGTGTGGCCTTAGTCTAGCACATGAGATAATTAGTTGTTATTATAATATAGTAAGAACTTGTATGTCACCCTTCTAGGTTGATGGGTCCATTGAAATCAATGGCCCATTTCTCAAATGGTTCTTGACATGAAATAGGATGAAAAGGCATGTCATCTAAGTGATTTGGTTTCCCCATATGATAGAAAATATCAAACTACTTAACATGTAGTTTGGCATCTTGAAAAGGTGTATCCACCATTGTTAGCATAATATTACCTTACACATAGTAGCCTCACCAACATAGTGTTCTCCAGTAGTTCCTTCATGATTGCCATGGAGTACTTTAGGGAACTCATGTTTCCTGACATAATTCTAAAGAACTTCATCTTGTCCAAGATTATATAGGTCCCCTCTAATGAGTTAGAATGATGTGATGTAGATGGTTAGTTGCTTCTTAGCCTATAGAGTTAAATAATATAGCATTGCACTAGTAGTTAATAAATTTTTGATATCTTCTAACTCCTTAGGAACACAAGAAACATGAAATAACTATACATTAGGTAGCTCATCCTTAATGGTGCACACTAGTTATTTGTAATCAATTTAGGAGAGATGGTCAAGACCACAATTAATATTTCCTAGCTTATCCATAATAGAGAATTAGAATTATTGAAATAATATAATCCAATATCATATGTGGTTATGTAACATAGGTTTATTAACAAGATATTTTAAAACTTCATGGTCTA
Organism: Torreya grandis; assembly: GCA_037957365.1. Taxonomy (NCBI): domain Eukaryota; kingdom Viridiplantae; phylum Streptophyta; class Pinopsida; order Cupressales; family Taxaceae; genus Torreya; species Torreya grandis. The sequence goes on from JARHVA010006040.1 coordinate 937,819, forward strand.
TATATAACATAAAAGGAGTTATCGATAGGTATTTTAAAAAAAATTATAAAGCATAAACCATGGAAAGTGCTTTGCACTCTATAATGGTGTAATTCCTCTTAGCCAAAGTATGTTTTCTAATGGAAAAATAGATGGGGTGATCAAGGTGAGCTTCACTAGGATGTATAATGATCTCACCAAAGACCACTCTAGAAGCATCAATATGGACATGGAATGGTTTTGTCCAATTAGGGAAATAGAGAATCAGGGTAGTGACAAGTTTGTTCTTTAAGGCCTCAAAGGCTTCTTGAAATAATGGGTCCAAATAGAGTGTTTATTATGTTCCAAGAGTTCCTCTAAGGGTGTGATAATCTTTACATAACCTTAGATGAATTTATGTAATACCCTATATGTCCTATACAGATGTGAAATGTATGTTGAGATGTTAGAATTAGTATATGGATAATGACAACAACCTTAGTAAGGTCTACCAAAATTACATCTTTATAGATAATATGACTAAGAAGAACACCAAATAATGTAGTAGAAGGATACTTATTTAGATTTAGTGATATTTTAAGCACTCATCAATGATCAAGCATGAGTCATAGATTAGAATAGTGGTCTTTCACCAAGCCATAGATTATATAATCATCCAAATAAGCTTAAATAAATTTATGGATGAAGTTATTAAAGGCCTTAATGGTTATATAGGGGAATATAGTAGGAACATTTTTCAACTGAAATGCCATGATAGTATATGCAAAATATCCTTGTTTGGTAGTAAATTTCATCTTAAATCAATCCTATTTAATGATATAGACCTGATGGTACCTAGAGAGTCCATCTATGAAAGTATAATTTTCACACCCAATGATGCCTTCAAGGATTTCTTTTCTGAATGGCATTAGAAAAGGATCAGTAACATAAGATGTGTTAAGTATGTGATAGGCAATATAAATTCTAATGCACCCATATTTATTTATAATTATGACCATGGGGATGACCAACTCAGACTCATCAATTGGGGTTATCACTCTTGTGCACAATATACTATCAATTTCCTCTTTCACTTATACACATAAATTTAAATTCATCTTATATGGTTGTTTCCTAATTGGTTAAGCACCATCAATCAATTTGATATGAATTTTTCCTAATGATAGATGAACACCTTTCATCTCACTATAAATATTTGGAAAGACATCTTGGTATTCTTTTAACAACTCAAATATTTTTGAAACCTATTTATTAGACCAATTGTTACCCATAGTAACTATCTTTAGTTCTTCCTCCATGCCAATGTTGTGTTGGATAGTTTGAATAGGTTCTAAGTACAGGTAGTTTACATTAGGACCAATGTCATGAATAATTAGAGAATAATAGTATGTAGGGACATGCAAATTATTTTTCAATAGGTCAGGTGGGTTGGACCCTTCACCTTCATCAACATGAAACACTAGATTTTGATTTCCTTGGTGAATATCTTCATGACGTGCTTGATTAAGGATAGGTTCTGGTATGGGGATGGAATTCTCAAATGGATCATTAAAGAGAGCCAAGCTTTCTTCTATAACATCATGTATATGTCTCAACTGATCTTTTATAGGACTAAGGTCACCCATAACTACTTTACACATGGTTTGGATATTGAGGCACAAATCCATCCTTAGATATGTGTAAGAAAACACTGAGATCATGTTATTTTTTAATAGATGCCAGAAATGGGTACCAAAATGTCATTATTCATGAACATACCATGATCTATCCCAAATATGTATGGTTACATAAAAATCATGTACCAATAGGTACTATATAAATAAGGATTCTTCATCCCTCCACATGGATTCTCAAGATTTTATGTGTGGTTTTGGTGTTCATACTTTAATATAAATGATTTTACCCTAGATGCAATTATCATGATGAAACTAGTGATGTAAAATAAATCATACTCTATCCCAATGAAGAAGTAAGTCATTATGGGTTTGCCATCACCTTAGAACCATGCTATCAAAAAATTGAACCAATGAATGCATATGTTTATCATCAGAGTCATAGAAGACTTCAAGTTTTTAGATAAAGTCACAAACTTCCATTTGCCCATGAAATTAAGAAGTCTCATCAATTCTATCTAATGGTGCATCCATAATTGGTCATCTCATTATTTTTATAGTAATAAAGCAAATAAATGTATGGCATTTATGGTACTAGTGAAATATGCTCTCATAATTGCCAATGGCACTACACACTCTTTTAGTGAGGTTATAGTCATTGTGGTCCCAATAATTACAAGAATTAATTGTAGTATTATAAAGGGACTAATTTTCCATCCATTACAAGACACCATCAAGAGTAGAATCATGATGCTCACCATCTTTGGTTGTGATGTTGTAGATTTGGTTAAGATTTCATCTACACTAATGTGTTTTATATATGATGACATATGTGATTGATTCAACAACATAATGATGCACTGATCAAGATTTTCAAAACTAATGTAGCACTTTTTTAAAATTAATTATATGTTGTTTGCATAGTCCCAAGGTTGATCTAATAGATATATAAAATAATCAACTTCAACCAAATTGAGGTCTTCAAAATCAACTTGTAAAAGTAACCTAAGGATATTGATAGTTCTAATTGTTAGAGGATGGGTTTTATTATCCATAAATAACACATTATACAATTGTTGTAATGTTGGGATATCCATTTTTCACCATGAATCTTTTATGAGGACATTGACCTTAGCACTAGTGTCAACCAAAATATCTCAGATCATGCAACCATTGATATAAACATTTAATAGGATTTCTTTATCTTCTTTAGGGATAAGACTAACATGAGTATCTTTCTACTGACCATGATTCAATTGAGGATCTTCACTTGGCATAAGAAATTGAGGTGGATCATAATTTGGTTTTGATACCTAATTTTAAGCTAATTACTCAATTGTGTAACAATATCTTTATCTAACAGACACTTTCATAGTTCTTGAAAATCATCTCATGCCATGTTTTGAGGTTCCATGCCCTTTTGTAGATCGAGACATTGGGTGACTTCTCAATCCTTAAGAAAATAATTTTCTCCTTATAGTTCTCATATCAATGTCTTAGTATCTTAGAGCATGTATTTTTATTATTGGGCATCAATATAATTCATTGCATGAGCCTCTTTGTGTTGTATCTTCTCAATAGGCGGAATAGATGTAGATGGAGACTATCCTATACTATGTGTAGTGATATTAACCAATTTGCCTATCAGGGTGATAGAGCATGGTTGCTAGTGAGGTTTCAAAATTAAAATAATATTATCACCTTTTTCATTTCTTTACATATTTATGGTTGTGTAAACATTATGAAATTCTTCCAACCAATGCTCATTTTTACAAAAAGCACATGTTAGATAGACAGGATAATCTCACTGATAATGATATAGACATCCAAATTTATAACATGTTTTTTGTGTAAAAAGGTCACCTCCTCATCCTTGTCCTTAGCCTCATCCATGATATCCACCATTATCTTGATTTTTTGAGATAGAGGTTTGACATTTACTGAATCCATGTACCTTATATATATATATATATATATATATATATATATATATATATATATATATATATATATATATATATATATATCACTAATTAATTGGTAAGAGTTTATGTCATGGGTATAGTAATCACATACTTTGAAGTATTCATAAACTTTAGAATGTGTATCTTGATGTAATAGAGGACAAGTTCATACATTGTGATCTTCATATAAAATTTCTCATGACTACTTTAGTACAATGTAGATGTTTTTACAAGGGCAAGTACTTCTATTATCACCTTTAGACTCATAATCAATACACCAAACACCATTATGAGTGTCGTACACATTTTTTTTGGAAACATAATGACTAAGAGGGGGTGAATTAGTATTCAAATATTTTACAATTTTACTTTATCTTTTATGAACTATCAAAACAATATAGTGAACTAACAACACATTAAGATCCATGAGCATGAAATAAAAACATAACACATAGAAAAACTATTTAAGTGGGAAACCCTCATAGGGAATAAAACACATTGATGATGAAAATTGAATACAATCCTATAATACAAACATCAATATTTAGTGAAGCACAAACTTCACTTGGAGAAATAACCCCATCTAGCCAAACACCCACTTGATTAGGCTTTAGCAAACACCAACTTGCAAGGATGCACCAACACCCTAAATGACTCATAAATAAATAAAACACCTAATTTAATTTATCATATTTAGGAAATATTTTTATTCAACCAAATTATGATGACCACCTCCTCAGCTCTTCACACTCTTCACCCTCTCAAACTGCCTTTTAGGCTAGTTCGCTCAACTATGTCTTTTCAAGACATATTACATCATTTTCACTTGATAGTCATTTATAGTACCCATATTATATCTCCATGATAATATATTAACATTTATGATATTATAAAATACCTCATTTATCTCTTCAAAATTCTATGTCTTATGCTTCAACTCTTATGCTCGCTAACTAGCCAATTATGCCTATTAGGCCATATTCTTAAATTAAGCTCTTACTCATACAACTTTTGGTCAGAAATACACACATTAGAAATTATATTTTAATTAAAATGGACCTTATAACATTAAAAAAACATTAATCAAATGTTATAATAGGTTATTCATGTCATATAGGACTAAAACCCCTTTTAGGCTTTAAGGAGACCTAATTCAATTAGGCCTTCATTAGCACATGTTACCCTTTGAGCTCTTTGTAACACTCTAAAAATTATCACATGTTAGGAAAATATAAAATATAAATAAAATAAAAATTATTAAACTTCACTTAATGTACACAATAGCTTTTATTTCCAACCACCATTTGAACCCCTTCTCAAAACACTAATCATATTAGGCATGTGCATACCTAGAAAGTCTGCCTTGAACAACTAAAGAATTAACATGGTTTTGAGAAATAACCATGGAATAAAATAACACAAAAAAAATAAAAAAATTAAATTATGGTAATAAAAATGTGATTTATAATTCAAAACATAGGGAAGAATGAGTCAAACCCTTCTCTACAAGAAGCCCACTTAGAATTGGCAACTAGCCTAAAAACATAGTCACAAAAATTTGGACTTATGACACCTAAAAGAACACAATAAAGGAATTAAAATTAATGAAAAATATCCTAAAACATATTAATAACAAAATAAAAAATATATATCATAATCTCTAATGGCAATATTGGTATTTTAGACCAATCTCATGACCTCATTGTACACAGACCTCACTGAGCTAGATAAGTCAACTTGAGAGTAACTTTTTGCTATATATAGTGATATCCAAATATTTTATACAAAATATAACTATATTAAAGGTATTAAATAATTTATTAATTAATTTTTATTCATATATAATCCATGATAACACATTCCTAATCAACTTCTCACTTCTACCTAGTTTTCTCACTATTTGCACCATTAGGCTTATTAGTGACTGGTCAAATTATATGACTGGTTTAGCACCCCTAAAGTCTAAAAAGTTTATAAAAACCAAAATTAACATAAAATATAAGTCTCAATATTTTTTATCAATCCATTTGGCTACTTTGACTTGGTCTACTTTGACTGCTATAATAAATTTACAAAAAACATAGCTTTTCTTATAGGTTTCACTCACTCAATGGACAAACCAATCATACCTAGAGGTTCATGAGAAAGTTTAATATAACCTATAATCAATTTTATAGTAATATCAATCCATTATAGGCTCTTTTTAACAATATATTTCACATCAGGTCATTATTAGGGTTTTATAGAGGGTTAACACTATTTTTGGTGTTAACAATTATTCATAAAAGACTACCCCTAATTTCAAAAATCTATGCCTATAAATATTATCTAGGACCCTTACCCATATATAATAAATATATAGGGTTCCCATGATGAGGTTACACATGATAATGATCACTTGAAAGTCCTTCTCAGTTTGAGAACTCTTTATTTTGTGCACTCAAAAAACCTCAGAACCATGTTTCATGCATTTTATTGAAAAAATTGACTTAAGACTTGGTCAACACACTTGGAAAATCCTATAACACCATTAAAAATTATCACATACTCATTTTTATCTTGAAATCTGCAAATCATACCTCATTTTCCCACCATCTCTCTCTTTGCTTGTTTGGACCTTGTCCTATAAACCATATTAAGACTTGAACGTAACCTTCAAGCCTCTTTTCATTGACTCTCCACCTCAATTACATGATCACACAACATATCACATGCTCAAAAAATGTAAAACATACTTCATATGCCTTTAAAACACCTTGTAATGCTTCATTAGGATAAGTAGGGTCTAGAGGTGGTTTAGTTGCATACAAGGTCTATAGGTACTACCCATGTAGGCTCACTCTAAGAATCTCATGAGTAATAAAATACCTCATATGCATTATAAAACAACCTCATACATCCTATTATGCCTCTTTACATCCATCTTAATAGGCCACCAAGCTCATACCTTCTCACAAGGTCTCTTCATGTAATGACCAATGTCATGACTAGGATTCTCAATCTCTTGAAACTTAATAACTGAACTTGAATTTTTTTGTATGTTATTCTACCTTGATCATATGTCTTGAATTATCCTATTGGAGGATTCACCAAGGTCTGAATAATGAGGATGCACAAGTCATGGTTTCATGGGATGAAGCAAGTGAATACCACAAAATGTTAAAGTAAATGAAATCAAACAAAAGACAATTGCATAGACAATTTGGAGAAAAGCCAATATTCCATTAACATAAGATGGCCAAAGTGAAGAATACATATAGGAGAGAACGTAAGTAACTCCTCCACAAAAGGTGGTCAAGGCACTCTAAGAATAGACTGTAACTCCTCCATGAAAGGTGGAGACAGGGTGCTAAGAATAGAGAAGTAACTCCCATACCTAAAATAGCTAGTCAAAGGAGTTACTTATGACATTCTTATGACACCTATGACACATCTATGACGCACATCTCCACATAAGCTAGCCTATCCCACAAATGTAGGAAAACTCCATGTATGCACAAATATATAATTTCCCTAATTAAATAATAGGGAAAAATAAAAACCTGCACTAACACCCCCCATAAGCATAGCTTAGGTGGGCAGTGTGGAAATATAAAATGGGTCCCGACAACTAGGCCTGATGAGATACCCATGTACAAAATCAATCTCCCATAACATATAGAAAAATAAAAAACTAGTAGGAAAAAACTCCCCCCCCAAAAGAGAGACATAAATAAATGAAGAGGCTAAAAGGACTCCCTGAAGATGATGTTGTTGTAGATGTAGACCGCACCCCAGTCTGGATCTATATATCCAACCAAGTCAACCTCTATGCCAAATCTATAATGAATAACATATCTATGTGAACCCTGTATGTAATGCAAGATATTCTTAGCTACTTTCCAATGTAACTCATGAGGTTCCTGCATAAATTTGGAGACAAGTCCCATTGTATATGATATTCAGGCCTAGTGTAAGTCAAGTAGATGAAACTACTAACAATTTTTTGATATCGAGTGGCATCAACCAATGGTGAAGAATAGTCAGCCTCAAGCTTGACTCATGATAGAAAGGGACTTAGAGATGGCTTGAAATTAGCCATGTGAAACTGAGCCAATAAGTCAAGAGCATACTTAGGCTGTGTAAGAAAAATCCCTGAATTTGACTGTGAGATCTCGATGCTAAGGAAGTAGTGCAACAAACCCAAGTCTATCATGTCAAATCTATCTTGGAGAGATGCCTTCACCATTTTAATAGTTGATGAACAACTCCCGGTGATCAAAAGGTCATCAACATAAAGAACCAAAATCAAGAGCGAGTCATCCTACCATAAAAATTAGACATTAGGATTAGAATGGCACTTAATGAAACCTACTATGAGAAGGAAGGAATTCATCTTGACATACCATGCTCGAGGGGCCTATTTGAGGCCATAGATAGATTTCTTAAGTCTGCATACTAAGGAAAAATCTTAAACAAATCCTAGCGGCTACTCCATGTAGATCTCCTCCTCTAGGTCTCCATGAAGAAAGGCACTCTTCACATCCATCTAGTGTACATCCCAGCCATGTGCTATGGTAATAGTTAAGGTGAGTTGGATAGAAGTCATCTTTACAATAGGTGCAAAGGTCTCTAAGTAGTTAATTCCTACCACTTATGAGAAACCCTTGGCAACCAATTGCACCTTGTACTTATCAACCAACCCATCTGCTATAAACTTGGTCTGATATATCCACCTACATCGAACCATCTTCCTTCCCTCAGGAAGTGAAGTCAAATCCCAAGTGTGATTTTTGATTAAGGAAGAATATTCTTCCTCCATATCACTATCTTACTTAGGTATCCTCGATGCCTCTTGAAAATTCTATGGATCTGAAACTAAAGTAAAGAAGGCATGCAGATCTCTCTGAAAATCCCCCCTAGTTCATCTATCATCTACAAGATCTCCTGCCCAAGTGCCAACACTCTCAAGTGTTTGTCTGGCCTAAAGTGGCCTGAAAGTGGGCAAGTTAGGTGCTAACTCCTCATCCTCTGATTGACTAGAGGTGGATGACTGTGCATCACTATCTTCACTATCTAAACTCGAAGAAGAAGAAGATGTCACTGGCTGAATAACATATTGTGGCTGATCTGAATCTAATGAGGAATCATCATGAAGTAGATTTGATGAGGGAGAAGTGTCAAGTGTTGAGTCTCTAAGACTCTCTTAAAATGGACACTTCTCTCAATGAATAACTAATGAGTGACTGGATCTAGAATGTGATACCCCTTAACACCATCTAGATATCCTACAAAGATGCAAGGCTTGGACTGACATTTCATAGCTTTGTGTTTCTTCTTTGGTATGCAGGCCATGGCTAGGGATCCAAAAACCCTAAGGTGCTCAACATTAGGTTTTCTTTTATGCCAAGCTTTAAAGGTTGTTATCCCTTTTAAAGCTTTGTGAGGAACCTTATTTTGAATGTAGCAAACACAATTGATGGCTTTAGCCCAGTACTGTGTAGCTAAAGATTTGGAGTGAATCATATAGCTACCCATCTCTTTCAAGAACCTATTTTTGCATTCTGTAACCCCATTCTATGAAGGATTGTAAGTGACTATGTGTTGTAAATCAATCCCCTCTGTGGTGTAAAACTATTCAAACCTATTGCTGACATACTCCCCTCCATTATTAGTTTAAATAACCTTGATGGATTTATCACTCTATTTTTCAACAAGAGCCTTAAAGTCTATAAAATTTTCAAACACTTTAGACTTTTGTTTGAGAAAACATATCCAAGTGTACCTAGAGAAATCATCAATGAAAGTTAGGATGTACTTGGCCCTTGTGAAAGATGGTTTGGGAAAGGGTCCCAATACATCACTATGGACTAACTCCAAAGGTTGTGAAGCCCTCCAAGCTTTTCCTTTGTCAAATTTTGCTTTAGGATGCTTCCCAAGGGAGCACCCCTCACAAAGTCCTTTTGAGAATTAGACACAAGGCAAGCCAATGACCATGTCATGTTTGCAAAGTTGTTCAAGCTAGTGGTAGTTAAGGTGGCCAAAACGCTCATGCCATAATTTTCTAACTTCATCTGAATGAGTCAACAATGTTATTGGAAAAGAATCAAGGGAAAAATATGAGGTGTATAACCTTGCTTGGTGATCTGCCCTACCCACTGCCACTATAGTATCATTATGCAACTCCCTGATAGCCACTAAATTTGGTGAAAACTCAACTCTCATGCCCCAAATAATGTGAGTGATTTGGTACTCTAATAGGAGATTGGTTGAAAGAGAAGGAATACTTAGAACATTATTGAATGTTCCTCCTTCCATTTCAACTGACCCTCTCCCTATAATAGAAATTGATGTGTCATCACCAAAACTAATTGAAGTCATGATACAAGGCTCTAAAGATGAAAACTCAACTAGTGAAGAGCCCATGTGGTGAGAAGCCCCTGAATTAATGACCCATGATGTTGTAGAAGCTGTATTTGCTACAAGGGCCTTACCCTTTTCTTTCTCCTTACCCTTGCCTTTTGCCTTGGTAGAATCTTCGGTAGATGAATTCTGCTTGGACTCATGAACACCTATGTTGTGCTTCTCTAGAAGATGAGTTAGGTGATCTATTTATTTCTTCATTCATGTGTGTTCATCATGCCCTATCTTTTTACAATAGGCACACTTAACCTTCTCCTTCTTAGGTTTATAATTGGAATAGGAAGACTCAGTATTGATTTTAATAGGATTGTTGTTTTCTTTCTTCTTCTCCTGGTCCTTGTTCTTTTTCTTCTTCTCTTTTGTTGAAGTCTTATCCTTACCATTTTTAGCTATCAAATCTTGGGGTTGAGTAGACTTCATTGTGCCCATTTGAATTAGCTTATCTTCCTCCCTAGTCAAGTTGGCAATGAATGAATCCAAAGAAGGCATTTTCCATGTAGTGCCAAGGGCACTTTTTGTGGCATGAAAAGTGGAGACAAAGACTGAATAGTTTGGATCTAACTTTGCGAGAATATAAGGGATGAGTTGATCATCTTTCATCTCTATCCTGCATTCTTTCAATTACAATCTAAGGGCCTTAAACTTAGTGAAGAAGTCTTGTAGGGTGTCATTGCTATCAGGGACCCTATGAACTCAAGCTTCCCAAATAAGGTTTCTAGGGTGTCCCATATGTCTTTGGGAGTCTTGGAGGTTTCTAAATGGAAGAGAAGTTCTAGAGACATGGATAGGCTTAGTAATCCATATGCTTCATCACTATGGTTGTACCACTTGACCTTTTCATCATCAGTGTTGGGTTTTACTTCAGTACCCATGGTGATCCTATACAACCCTTTACTTATAATAATGATAGACATTTTAACCTTCCATTCATGATATTTGAAGGGTGTTATGGGTTTAAGTTGAGAAAAATCCATTTAAGTTGAATTTAGGTGAAGTTGTGTTGATTGCAAGTTGTGAAATTATGCAGATAAGAGAATGAAAGCAAAGATTGCAAGTGCTAAAAAGCAATCACCCCTCCTAAAATTTTGATCCCCCCTCCAAATATTCAAGTGCATGCTCAGAATATGTGAGGCTCAATCGAGAATGTGTCTTAGACCAATTAGTGCAAGACTTTAAGCAAACAAGACGTCAGACTCAATCGAAAATGTGTCCCAAGAGAACCAAATTTTAGGAACTTTATAAAATAGTGAATTTTTAACAAATATCAAGCCTACACTATAGATAATTTAAATATAAACACTTTTTCTAAAAATGGCACTTGAATTTGAGCTACCATTTGCAAGATATTAAAGATTCAATTTTCTGTAAACTAGTGTTTTTGTAAAAAATAACACTAAAACATTAAAAAAATACCTATTTTGAGAGATAAAGTGCCCTTCCAACCACTAGTTGTACTCAACACAAAGTGAGGAATCTGAAGGAGGTCTTTATGAGTTGTAATTGGCCTCCTACCAACCTAGGCCTCACCCTTCATATTCGACAATCGAATATACAAGCTTTAAAAAAACTCAAATATTACTCAATCAAAGAACCCCAAAAAAATTGATTTGACACTTTATATTAGTGCATTTACAACTTTCACTAGCAAGAAATACTAAGTGGTCTTGATTTCAATGCATTACAAAACACTCATGAAGAGCATATGCTAAAAAACAACTTTGACATAATATCCAAAGAAATAAATAGCACCATTGCGATCTACTCAAAAAATAATGCACTTTCAAAACAAGAATCATCTCGATACGAGGTCTTATTTGAAAGTTATGATCCTTTAAAGTTCCCAAAATGAGAACTGTACAATGTCACAACTGAAAATATACTATTTTTGAAATATCTTAGCATCAGAATCAAAAAAAATCTACACTAGCACATAGAGCATGAAAAAATAGCTAAAATAAAAAAAAATTGTGCAAAAAGGAGTCTGTATGAGCAAGAATGGAACATTTGAAAACTGCCTTCAAAATTGTAACTACTAATGGAGAGGGGTCCTGCTGTAGCTTTCTGAGCACATTTCTAAAAAGTATATAGAATGTATGCAAAAATTGAAAGATACCTAGATGGTTTATATGGGTTGCGAACAAAACCCAAAAGGCATTTTTCTTTTTGATGTAGAGAAGATGTAGATCTAGTGTAAAATAGATGCCTTTAGCCCAAAAGAATGACCCCAGCAACCAAAAAATGGCATGCAAAGGTAGAATCAGCTACCAAGAGATTGCAAAAGCATGTGACAACTTACAATTCTAATTAAAACACAAAATATGCAAGCAGATTGATAGAAACAAAATTATTAGATCTTACAAAATCCCACCTGCATGTATATGGAGAGACCAAACAAGCCACAGAAGGAACAAGAGCATGGAGAACTAGCAATATCTCCCAAAAATTTTCAAATTTCACAAAACAAATGCCTTAGCAAAGCTCTAGATTTCAATGAAAGCAATAGCAAAATAGACAACTAGTTACCAGGGTGGCTCTAATACCATATCAGAGGATTCACCAAGGTCTGAATAACGAGGATGCATGAGTCATGGTTGCACGGGATGAAGCAAGTGAATAGCACAAAATGCTAAAGTAAATGAAATAAAAAAAAGACAATTGCATAGAAAATTTGGAAAAAATACAATATTCCATTAACATAAGATGGCCAAAGTGAAGAATACATATAGGAGAGCATGTAAGTAACTCCTCCACAAAAGGTCATCAAGGAACCCCAAGAATAGACTGTAACTCCTCCATGAAAGGTGGTGACATGGTGCTAAGAATAGAGAAGTAACTCCCATACTTGGAATAGCCGGTTAAAAGAGTTACTTATGACATTCTTATGACACCTATGACACATCTATGACACACATCTCCACATAAGCTAGCCTATCCCGCAAATGTAAGAAAACTCCATGTATGCAAAAATATATAATTTCTCTAATTAAATAATATGAAAAAATAAAAACCTACACTAACATATCCTCAAAAAATATCATACCTATTAATGATTACATCAATCAAGAACATTACTTAATGACCTCATCAACACCTTTATTGAGAACCTTTGACATCAATGACAACATCAATGCCAAACTTCAAGAACAAGAACAATGCTCAAAAATGTCCCCATTTTTCATTGATGAAAAAACATATTTATCATCCTTATCTCATTATTATGGTATGTCTTCCCTTTTGACATAAATGACAAAGTGATGTCTGTAACTCCTTGGATTAAATTCCTTGCAACCAAAATACTCAACATATAGAATTTATTATTTTATGAGACATAATGCAAATATGCTCCCTTATCTCCATGAATACCTTCTTGGAAAAACTCATGTGTTCATGGAGATAATGATTATGATTATCTCCCCCTAAGTACTTATTTTTATCAATGGATTTTAGCATCAAGAATTATAACCAATTCCTATCTTAGGAATTAAAAAGTTACCTTTGGAAATGGTTTGGTCAAGAGGTTTATACATTGATCCTATGTAGAAACATATTCAAATTTGATACTTTGTTCACTTACCTTCTCTCTTAAACATGATACCTAATGGGAATGTGTTTGGTCCCTGAGTGCATAATTAGGTTTTTTGAGATTCTTAGAATACTTATATTTTCATAATAGATAGGTTTAGGACCATCATACTCCACATTGTAGTCTTTTAGGTTTTGTCTCATCCATATGACCTAAGTGCAACATGATTTATTGTAATGTACTCATCCTCATAAGTGGACAAAGCTACTAATGGTTTCTTATTGATTATCCATGAAACTAGGCACCCACCTAGGAGGAAGGATCCTCTTTTGGTACTCTTCCTATCATCTATACTTCCTACCCAATCAACATCTATGTAGGCTACCAATTGAACTCTTTGATTCTTGGATACCACAATCCATACTCCATAGTTCCCTTGAGATACTTGAGTATCCTTGTGATTGCTTATAGATGATTCTCCTTTGGATCTTCTTGACACCTTCCCAAAAAACCTACTACTTGTATAATGTCAGTTCTAGAGGCATGGTATAGAAATAACTTCCAATCATTAATCTATATGACATCTAATTGAGCTTTGAAGACTCTTCTTCCTTACTCAATTTACATCCTGTGATCATTGTTATACTAACTACCTTAAAATATTCCATCTCAAAGACTCTTAAACATCTCTCTTATGTACTTGTCTTGTGAGATTAATATACCTTTTTTAGACTGAGTGATTTATAACCCAAAAAAGAATGATAGTTATTTTATCGTGGACATCTCAAACTATTTATTCATCAGCTATGCAAAGGCCTTGGTTATTTTCTCATTAATATTATGTCCACAAAGACAACTATTATTAGATAATGGTCATCTTCTATCTTGATGTATATATTACTATCTGTAACTCTTCTTTTGAATCCTTGATCTAATAGATACTTGTCCAACGTAGCATGCCAAGATCTAAGAGATTGATTTAGACCATTGACAACCTTTTTCAATTTGAAAACATAGTATTTGTCATTTGATAATGAGAACCCTTTAGGTTGATCAATGTACACTTATTCTTCCAAATTCCATTCAAAAAGGAAGATTTGACATCTATCTAGTATACCTTAAATTATTTGAGGCATATGATATAAATAATTTGATGGCCTCAAATTTTGCTACCAATGTAAATGTATCCTAAAATCATACCCCTTCAACTTATGAATACACCTTGCATACCAATTTATCATTGTTCCTAATGACTTCTATATCTTCACTCAACTTTTTTCTAAACACTCATTTTGTGCCAATGGCATTCTTGTCTTTAGGATTAGGAAATAGTTCCCAAGTCTCATACTTCTATATTTAATGTAACTCCTCATGCATATAACCTATCTAAGACTCTTAGGTTGAATCTTGGATAATAGAGAATCATTCTCTTGATTTATATTACTTTCTAATCTTTTCCTTGTTTGCATTCCTACATTCTTATTGCCAATTATTTTAGATTAAGTTTGATCTCTTTGAATCTATCTTAATGGTCCTTTTCAATTATATCTCTCTTCAAATCATTCTTCTTCCTCATCAACTTATATATTCTATTATTCATTCTTGAATTCTAGATTCTCTAAATTATTCTTTGATTGTGAGTGAGACTTCCTTCTCTCATCAATCTTCACATTGGTGATTTATACTATCTTTTTTAGAATCTTTTTATTAACATATATAGGCTAAGATCACTGATGTGTATCCTAATAATATGTCTACATCATATCTATAATCAAAATTTTTGAAGTCTTCGTCATCTATTTTGATGAAACATTTGCTCCCAAACACTCTAATGTGTTCCACATTAGCAAGTTTGTCCTTCCATATTTCATAAGGGGTTTTATTTCAACTAGTCCTTATATGTATTATATTTAAAATGTAGAAAATAATGCTTAATTCCTTTATCTAATATTCACCAGATAATATAGACTCATTTAACATAGTCTAGCAATCTCTTGAACTATCCTATTCTTCTTTTTCACTACCCCATTCTGCTAAGGTTTCCTATCTTCTAATAATTATCTCCTTATTCCATTAAACTCATATAAGTCATCAAACTCATTAGACCAAAAATCTACTCCTCTATCAAATCTTAGGCTCTTGACCTTCCCATTCTTCTAATTCTCAACAAGAGTCTTAAATGCCTTGAATTTGTTAAGAGATTCTAAGTTTTCTTTCAAGAATGTAACCAAAGTCATTCTTGGGTGATAAACAATGAGTAACATAAAGTAACTATATCCTTGAATGCTTTAAATTATTATACCCCCATAGATATCAATGTATATTAACTCTAAGGGCCTTGTATTTGATTACTCCTTGGATTTGAGCCTTGGTTTAGTCTACTTACCATGTTGACATGCCTTGTAAAGTATGTTTGTAGGTTTGGTGATATTAGGCATGTTATTAATAGACTTATTGGTGCTAATCTTGAATAGGTTGTCAAATCATAGGTGACCTGTCCTTATGTGCCATAGATAACTTTCATCTACTTTTCATGAATCATCTCTCCTTCTTGATCTCATTCAATACATATAGGTTCTTTTCAGTCCTCTTCACATTGACAATTAGCCTTCCTAATTTGGCTTTCCTTATCTCACACCCTATATCATGAGAGGTTGGTGTGTGTAATTGATTACACATTTGACTTAAAATAAGTAGTTTACATTTCAAACCTTTCAAAAACAACACATTTTTTGTCTTGGTCTTTCCTTTGTCCAAACACAAGACACCCTTACCAACTATATTAGTGATTATATTATTTTTAGAAAACTAGTGTTTA
Organism: Torreya grandis; assembly: GCA_037957365.1. Taxonomy (NCBI): domain Eukaryota; kingdom Viridiplantae; phylum Streptophyta; class Pinopsida; order Cupressales; family Taxaceae; genus Torreya; species Torreya grandis. The sequence goes on from JARHVA010006040.1 coordinate 954,118, forward strand.
GTTCCTAAACAATAAATGGAAATAGTAAAGGGAAAAAAATTAATTAAATATAGTAAAATATAGATTTATATCAATTTAATCAAATCAATTACATAAGGAAAGAAGTAAACTTATTTGGAAAAATAGGCTAAAATGAATGATTCAGGGGATGAAAACTATTGTGCAAGACTGGGAAGATGTCAAAAACTTGGATCTAGATTTCATTTAGTGAAAGGATAGGAGCACCAAAACGGACACCCTAGGGTCTAACACTATTATCCTTTTATTTTTCTATTATCCAAACTACTCCTAGAGACATAAGTTTTCAAGGTTTATCCACAGTCTCTATGTGAGCTTCCCTATGAAATTTAGGATGTTGAGTATCGATAAAGCTTATTGTAAATCCATTTCAATATCCAAACCCTAGGTATACCTACACATATGAAACAATAAATACATCAAAAGTAAATAGGGGAAAAACTAGGCTAGGGGAAGTATGATCACATGATCTAAAACACCTATTGTCCTAATCATTTCCTACATTAACCCTTAAGCTAGGGTCTCAGATCAAATGTAGTTCTCCTTTTAGGAATATACATTATCTATGTACATGGTAGATAAAAGAATGAAATTTTGCCTATGCATTTCCTTAGTCAAGCATGCAAGTTTATGTGTGATGTAGCATGCTAAGCTATAATATTAATTGATTTTTAATTATGTATTGTGTTAAAGTAGTAAGTTTTAGATATAAAATGCCTTGCAAAGTCCTTTATATAAGAGACTCTTTGTTTTTAATTTGGTAAAATCATTCACATTTGGTCAACATTAAAAAGATAAATAAAACTTAAGGATGAAGCTAAAAAGGGCTTTTAACCCATTAAGTAAGGAACTTGATTTATGCAACTCAAAATTACATTAGATAGGAGCACTAGAAATGGACACCCTAGGGTCAAATTCTGTAGTTCAATCCCAACATTCCTATCCTACATGTTTAGGATGTGGGGGTGGAATTAATATGGGAAAAAGAGTCCAGATGAGCTAGAATGACTATTTGGAAGGTTATGGATGATTGGGAATAAGAAAAAAGGTGGCCAAATCAAGAAACAAGACCAAAATGTGAAATAAAAGACATGGATAATGTGAATAAGGCTCATATTCTCCATTTTGAGTCTCCTATTAAAGTTATATGAGAAGACATGATATGTGTGGTTATTTGACCAATTTAGGGTGTATACATTTTCCCCCCTTTTATTCTAGTGATGAAATGAAATGAAGTACTAGAGTAAAAGAAAGAAGGGAATACATACCTAAACCTACTTATATGGAGATAAATGTACTGCAAAGGGTCCAACTCACTTCCTATCTAAGGAAGTGAATGGAGAGTTGAATAGTGCCTTGAGAGAGAAGGAATCCCTAAAATGAATGCCCCTATACTTAATCTGAAAGTGGAATATATGTAACATAGAAAAAGAGGGTAATGATTTCCCCTATGCTGAATTGGACTGAAGATGAGAAATGCTCGAAGGCCCAAAACCAATGTCTATCCTCTATCCCACATAAACTCATGTAATCTAGAATGTGTGTATAAATTTTTTAGGCTTATGAAGAGCAAAATCTATCATGTCCCCACTCTGAATATCTAAACTAGAACTAAGAAATTCTTAGAGGTCTATAATTAATGTTTGTCCTATGTCCTACACAAACACGTGTAGTTTGGGTCTAGGTAATATAATGTACCAACCACTGTAGATGGCCATATGGTCTAACATGGTGATAATATAGGTATAGCTGGGTGTAATTTTAAAATCTAGTCAATGTGCAAGAAGAGAATGGCATGTCTTACCATTTTATCTATATAATCATAAGTGATGAAGAATAAGAACATCTATGGCATGCCCCAAAATCTGGTATATGAGTGATGCATCTATACAATATGGTATTCTATATAACCACATGTGATATGGCATATCATGCCATGCCCCATGTATAAAATTAAAACACTATCCTCTTCAATATGGCTAGAATTTGCTATTTGGTCTTATATTTGTGTTATGTTGTATGAATTTGTATGTATGAGATGTGTAATATGTACATGCCCCTAATTCTGGTATCTACGTTTATATCTATAATAAAATCACTATGAAGCCATATAATCTGAACCACTATATATAAATAATATATGGATCTATAAGCTAAAATCACTATGGGTCCATATGATCTAAACAATTGTATCTGAATAGTATGTGTGCTTTTAAACTGAAGGTATATCCCTATGAATGTCCTAATTAATGTTGAGTGACCCATGTAATTTTAATCCTATATATTTTAACCAATCTAATCTAAATCTAATAATTTGACTATTGGATGTCTACTAACCATGGTGTATCCATCTATGAGAGTGGATGTGCATGCTAGGTAAGTGTAGAAATAGGAATAGTAGGAATGATGACCCACTTTTGGGGGGAGAGATGAAATTTGTGATAGAGGAGGTTGAACCAAAAGTGATGACTAGTGGTGTAGGAGTAGATGTAAGGTTGGTATGTTGTGTAGAGATTGAAAGGTTGTTTGACTAATTAGACTAAGTTGTTGAAAGTGGAACAAGTTTTGATTAGTAAGGACCAAGGTGTGTGTCCGAGTATAAGAGAAATATAAAGATTCTTATGCTATAGTAGTCAAATGAAGTATTAAGAGAGATAATTTTTTGTGATGTTGAAGGTATCATTATTTTGATTTTGTAGAAAAAAATGGTTTGAAAAATGGTATTATGGGGTTCAAGTTATGGGAAAAATATTTTGCTTTGATTGAGAAAGTTGGGTAATATAGGAAATTGGATTGATTCTCAATTTATTTATGTATTGACTAGGTTGAGATTTGGAGCTTTGAAGTGAGAGATTTTTTAAGGAGATGATCACTTTCCATGACCTGATTAAAGTAGTTGGTAGCCCAGGTTGAGGTTGATGGTGATGTTAGCTTAGTGAGTAACCTTAATGCTTGATTTTTACCTAAATTGAAGTCTATTTTGGTGATTTTTGAGATGTTTAAAGTGTCTTATGAAACATTTCACTAGTTCCAATGCTACTATCCTACATCTAGCACTCATATCTAGGTTTTACCACTCTTGTATAGGTTGTAACACTCTTATCTAGTATTGTCCTGTACCCAATACTATTATCTTATGGGTAGAATTTTTTGAGATGTTGTTTGGTTAGTCGTTGTTATTTTTACTTGGCTAGTGATTTGGAATTGTGGACTAATATATATGTTACTTTTGGTGTTTTTAGGGTGAGTTAGAGATGATTGATTTCCACAAGGGTGAGGTTATGGAGAAATTAAGGTTGTTACCATTATCTAATAATGAAAGAGTTGTCATGGATAGGGCAAGGTTGGTTCATGTGTGTGACCTAGGCACAATGTAATGGGATAGGTATTTGGTTACTACCTTATGTGATAGGTAGAATGTAGATACATGTAATTCCTAGTTTCTTATAGCATATATTACTATGAATCTAGAGGTGTGTATCACATTTTTCATTTGTCAATTAGTGGATGACATGTGATATTACAAGATGACATGGGTGTTGATGATATTGATCATGCATCCTTATATTTTGTTGGTGTACCCTTAGGTATACATCAAAGAGAGAGTGATAGTGATGTATTATTGCTAGTTATTATACAATCTAGTATTCTACACTTATGAAAGTGGTTGGTTATTTTGTTGGCCTCATTTATTTCCATGGTTGGGAGTGGAATGTCGATTGCATATAAGATGCATATGATTATGCAGTGTGGAGGTATATGTAAATATGGTCTTATGGATTAGGACTATAATTTAACACCTATATAGTGATCTTTATAGGTTTACATTTGAGGCATTTGGTGGTGATGTGAGTGCATCTAACTTATTGCATTATTTGGTTTATGAGCACATAGTAGTTGTGTGACCAATTAGAATACCTAGGCTAGAGTGGGCACTTATATAGTCATTTGGGTAGTGGTGGATAAGTAAATTGGCTATCCAATCTATTAGGATGGATCATTTTAGATGATTTTTTGATAGATTAGTGGATTTTGATATCATATAGAGGCCCTATAGAGGTTTTTCTAGGTCGACAAAGGACGGAGTGCAGTTGTAGTGTATTAGGGTCAGTTATTAGATACATAACCATTAGGTTGGAGTGTATGATAAATTTTAGTATGAATGCATGATTATATAACTTGTTGTACTATAGGATGTGCCCCTGGTAGCATGGGTGTGGGTGAGGAGTGCACTGGTACTAGTGAGGGTCGGAGCTCATGCGATGCCTGCTGAGGTTGAGATAACACCATTACCTTTGGATGCATGGGATGTGGCTATAGATATTCTTGATGTGGATGATGTTGGATACATAGAGGCATATACCACATGGTAGGCTAAGAATTAGTGGGCTCTATTATATCCTATTGAGGGAGGGCATGCTCTTGAGTATGAGGATCTTGAGCTGATCCTGATGATGGGAGGTAAGCATCAATTTCATTTATATTGTTTACAAATTTCTGATTTTTAGTTTTATTTTAAAATATATAGCTAATGTAATACCCTAATTTGTGTACAGGTGGAGTGGGAGGTGTTTAGGATGAAGCATCGGTTATGGTAAGAAGTGGAGATGATGAGTACTAGGAGATCATCATTGAGTCAATATTATGAGAGCTCACATGATATGTTTTTGATGATGTAGTGGAAAAGGGTTTGATAGAGTGATTGATAATTATATCTAGTGTTCATTCTCATTTTTTGATAGGGATGCTATAGTGATATATGCATATGTTAGTGTATCAAGAGAGAGAGATGAACTAAGGGTTGAGCTGGATAGGCATATGATGCCCCCACCTGATTTTAGATCAATGAGTATGAGGATTATGGGTGAGTATACAGATCTTTAAATGTGATATATAGACTTCTATGAGGAGCATGGTTAGCTATTAGAGTGATATATTTATTGTAAGAGGTATGTGGTAGGTTGAGGAGGTATGTGGTCATCGAGTGCTAAGTTAGATTATAGGACTAGTACTAGAGGAGAGAGTGAGATTGAGAGTGAGGTCTTGACACCCAGTCATGATTAATTGTATTTGATATTAGTTTATATGTATTGAAAACTTTGTTTTATATATATATATATATACATGTTGATACTTGTTTTGATTTTGACTCATGCATATTGTGTTATGTGTTTTAATCTATATTGTTATATTTGTTGCAAATGGTTGATTAGAGATAGTTGATTTGGAATTTATGTTAAGGTTTCATATATTTGATAATATTTCATTTTGGGATGCGATTTTATTTTTGTTGAATATATTCAAGTGTGATGTTGGTTTTCATTTTGAATTATATGTGAGTAAAGCTTTGTTTGTTTTGTAATTTGTAAATTGATTTGATAAAGTGAGATGGTTTAAGATTTGATAAAATTATATTATGGTAAAATCAAGATTTTGATAATCTAGTTTGGCTAAAGATTGTTATTCAAAACTATAAATTTAGTTGTTAGTATAACGGGATGTAAGATAGGATTATATGCATATCACTTCCCCAAAAGTGGCTCAAGAATGTAAAGGCTAACCTTTTGGCTCCATTGTCACCCACTAAGTGAATCTATGTAATCATTCATGTGTTAATTAATGTGTGGACTATGTTTCAAATATATCTGAGTAAGTGGCTCAATAATACAAAGGCTAGCCCTTTGGTTTAGTCATTTCCCCATAAAGTGAAGATATGAATTTATACCAATATTAATGTGTGTCGTATCACTATCTAAACCTTGATGGAAAATTAAATAAGTTTTCATGTTGCTCCTGATGTGTACGAGCACACACTATATCTGATACTATCTACTATGTACTAACTATAGTTGTGTGTGGAGACTCTACCAAATGTAACCTTATTAGATGTGAAACTAAAATTGTGTGTTGTGAAGAAGGCTCATCAATCCATACTCATAATGGATTATTGCATGAAATAATACCATGTGGCCTCTACTATGATGCATATGACTGAGTAACCGATTGATATGGAGTTAAAACCTATGATTGTGGCTCATCTAATCTCAATCATAATAGGTTGATATGTGAAATAGGTCCCCAAAAACTTGGCTATATTAAATATATGTCTATAGTTGTACTCTACAATGTGGGTTCATCTAATCTTAATTGTAGTGGATTGTTATGTGAGATAGGACACTAAAAAATTGATTGTAGTGAATATCTATTTGAAGTGGTACTCTGCTATGGTGCTTATAACTATGTTATATAAGTGTATGTAATTATACTATGTATTCCATAGACAACACTACTATATATAGGCTGCTATCATTATACTCATCTCCAAACCTTTTGAGTGGGTGGGATAGGAGATCTCCTATGAGGCTTTGTCCTAAAAATGGCATTACTCTCATGATGAGTAATCGATGTTTCATGTGAAGGAATATCCTAGGATGACTCAGTCATGGAGGAATGAGGTCTATGGTTTTATGATGAAGGAGATCTCAATACATGTTATGTGAATGGTAAGATTCCATTATCAACACATATATTAATTCAATCCTTGAGTCAATAAAAATCATTATCTTTATGTCCATAGATATGATGATAGTTACAAAAGGGCTGATGTGGTTGTTTATGTAGGAGATGTGGATCTCATCAGTGAGTAGAAGGCAATGTGATTAACCTCATATCTAGTAGTGCTAATAATATGATACATGGGCCATCCTAGTTTGAATCAAACTATAGTGGATCTTTGTTGTTATTCTCTATAATGCATAATGTAGGTTGTGGTCTAGAAATTGGCTTTCTATTCTTAATTGGTTACTTTTCTACTTGTGGTCTCCTATCTTGTTTAGGATATGGTGGATGTTGTGTGCTAAGATTTGTAGATGGAGGTACTACGATGAAATCTAGAGTAATTCAATCAACTAAATCTGCCTCAATCAATCCTAATTTATTTTCTAGGGATAAAACTTTATAACATAAGTGCCTAAAAGAGGAATCTATTTGATATAATAAATTCTCAAGGAGAGGTTAGTGAAGCCCCTAAATAAATATATGTTGAATCTCTAGTTAGGTTAGTTTATAGATCAATATTAACATGTGCATCTTGAATCATAAGATATAATCACTAACTGGCTATGAAGTATTTTGATGCAATGTGGTATATTTCTCGTATGTAACATGAGGGCCCATATTTGATATGTAATATGTAATAAATGCCTCATCTAAGTCATCATATGTGTTTGAGGAGCTAATAAGGAGTAGATGAAAGAACTAATTTTGTGTTTCCCACAGTAATGTCTTTTATAACAACATTAATAAAATCAAAGCACTCACATGAGATGGAAAAGCATTCTAAAAATCTTGAAGGTATATTAATGGATATCTAATCCCATTGAAGTGAGGAAATTATGGTATCAAGAAATACTTATGCAATGAAGCTTTCACAAATATGTTCAGAAGAGGGTTATCATGTAAATCATTGGCATCCATCCAAGACTTATAAGCCTTGTTTTCCAAGGTAAGGAGATGTACTTGGTGTTATAATTCAGAAATTACATGCATCAAATAATCTCCTGGGATGGTATATTATCATCTTGAAGTTGTTCATTTAATCATTGAATTTTATCATTAATTTTAGCCATGGGAATATTACATTTAGCAATTGGATCATAGAGAGGGGGTGTGATCACTTGAAATTTTTTAGGAATGGTAACTTTGACTTTATTATAGGGATGTGGGTTACCATTCTCTTTAGGTGAAGAATTATATATATGTGATATTATAGTAGGGGGTGGCTTGGGAGATTCATTGGTATCTGTATGTTTTAGTGAATCACATTCTAATTGAGTAGAAGATGTGATGTTATTATTGACATGTGCACTATTTGAAATAGAAAAATGAATAGAAGTAGAAAAAACATTTGGTAGTGCATTATGTTTTAGAGGAGTGAGAGAAGAGTTACAAACATGATATGCATTTTATTATTCACTATCTACATAATCATCATCATTATTCCATGCATTATCATAATCAAAATTTTGTTCATAATCACTCTCATTTTCATATTCATTTACATTTTCACTATCATACTCATTATCACTTCCATTTTCACTAAGAAGAGGTGAAAGAGAAGAATTTAATTTTTTCTAATAGGCAATAAATTATCATGTGAAATTGTAATATTATGTGCATCTATGTTATCCATCGATGGAGTGTATGCATCATTTACATTTGCAATATAAGAAGTAAGAGTAAGAGAGTTATCATTTAGAAATTATTTTGTTATTGTAGAGTTGAGAGCATGAGATGGATCATTTAAACTATGAATTGGTAATTTGATTTTATTACATTTACATTGTTGTAATTTGAACATAGAAGTAGAAAAAGAGAGAGATTAGGTTCACATGGAAGCAAATTATCACCAATAAGAGGTTAACTTATAAATACATGAATAATTTATTAATTTGGCACATTTTCCATATGAGAATGAGGTGAAAATTATCTTTCCCATTTATCAAAATTATTTTCTGTAAAAGAGGTAATAAAAGAGATAGGTTTAAGAGAACAAGATACATATACTTTTTCTTCAATATCACTTTCACATGTATCATCCTATTCCTCATGAAAATAATAGTAATTATCTTCAGTGTAAATGAAATCATTTTCCACATTTTTAGGTAATGTGAAATTTTGTAAATTTTTCCATTCATTGTCATAATTATGAGAAAAATTTATAAATTTATCTATGAGATGAGAGGGAAGAAGTGGCTTAGTGGTCATTTTATTTCTTTCAAAAAAGAGAATATGTAAAAGTACTATTAAGAAATCAATGTAATAATAACTACTAACATAGAGATTTTGAAAATATTTTTAACACTCCAAATAATTTAGAAAAAAATCAAGATTTTTATCTTTGTAAGGAAGGAGGGCTTGGGGTTTGAGGACCTAGTTTGGAAATCTAGGGTTTTGCATTGAGGTTTTAGAATTTTTGAAAATTATTTCTTATAGTTTAAATTATAAAATAGACTTGAATAATATAAATTCAAACAAAATTATATAAAAATAATAAATTTGAAATTGAATTTTTGAAAAAAAAGCTAGCAACATAGAAATTTTGAAAATATTTTTGACACTCCAAATAATTTACAAAAGTTTCAAAATTTTTATCTAAATTTTTTAAGGAAGGCTTAGGGTTTGAGGAATTAATTTGGAAATCTAGGGTTTTGGGTTGGGGTTTTAGAATTTTTAAAAATTATTGAAATAATTTAAATTTTAAAACAATATTTGAATAAAATTAATGCACAAAAATTTATACAAAAATCAAAATTTTAAAGATGAATTTTTGCATAAAATATGAAGGAAAAACCCTAAGTGTACCTAGGCATTTGAGATTTTGGGGTTTTTAAAAAATTTAAATTATGGCAATAATTTAAATTCTAAAATAAATTTGAATAAAATAAATGCACAAAATTTATACAAAAAACAAAAAAATTAAATGGAATTTTTGCACAAATTATGAAGGAAAAACCCTAAGTGTACCTAGGGTTTTTATATTTTGTTCAAAGTAAGTCAGGTTCACCAAATGTTTTTATTATTTTTGAGAAACTAGTGTTTGGTTCATAAATAATAAAAGAGTCTGAAGTAAAGGGGGAAAATTTAATTAAATATAGTAAAATATATATTTATATCAATTTAATCAAATCAATTGCATAAGGAAAGAAGTAAACTTATCTATAAAAATAGGCTAAAATGAATGATTCAAGGGCTTAAAACTATTCTGAAGGACTTAAAAGATGTCAAGAACCTATAACTACATTTTTTTTGGTGAAATGAAAAGAGTTATAAAACAAAACACTCTAGGGTCTGGTATTATTATCAATTTCTACCACTACTTCCCAAACTACTCATGGAGACCTAAGTTTTTTGGGTTTTGTCCATTGTCTCTATGTGAGCTTGCATATGAAATTTTAGATGTTGAGTGTTGATGATGCTTGATGTAAATCCATTTCAATATTGAAAACCTAGGTCTACCTACACACATGAAACAATAAATACATCAAAATCAAAAGGGAGAAAAACTAAATTAAAGGAAGTATGATCACATGATCTAGCTTATCCTAATCATTGCCTACATTAACCCTCAAACTAGGGTCTTAGATCAAATGTAGTTCTCCCTTAGGGAACAAGCATAATTAATGTGCATGGTAGATGGAAGAATTAACTTTCACTTAGGCCCTTCCTTGATCAAGCATGCAAGTCTATGTGTGATACATAATGTTGAGCTATACTATTGACTGATTTTTAATTATGTACTATGCAAAAGTAGTAAGTACTAGATATAAAATGCCTTGTGAAGTCATTTATATAGGAAACTCTTTATTTTGAATTTGGGAACTTTATTCACATTTGGATAACATTAAAAAGATAAACAAAACATAAGGATGAATATAAGAAGGTCTTGGGACCTATTAAGTGAGGAAACTTGAGCGTTGGGACTCAAAATTCCATTGTACAAGAGTGCTATAAATGGACACCCTAGGGTATAGCTCTATAATCCAATCTTAACACTCCTATATAATAGTCTTAGGACCTAGGGGGATGGAATTAACATTGGAAAAAGAGCTTGGTTTAGCTAGAATTACCATCTAGAAGGCTACACATGATTAGGAATTTAAAAAAAGGTGACCAAAGCACGAAACAAGACCAAAATAAGTGAAATAAAAGGCATGGCTAATGTGAATAAGGCTCATATTATCTAGTTAGAGTCTCTTGTGAAAGGACTATGAAAAGACATGATATGCGTGGTTTCTTGACTAATTTAGGGTGTATACAACTAGTAATTTTGTTGTATATAAACCTCACTATTCTTATGGTAATATTATTTAATGTGATTAACTTATTTCTATCTCTTGTCATGCGGCTTGATCAACCACTATATATACCATTTCACACCTTCATCTTGAATGTGAAAGGCAGTGTGAACAAGCATATATTCCTCTTTGGTCTTTTATTCCTACTTGGAAAATAGTCCATCTTACCTCTTGAGCTCAATTTGATCCATCTTAACTTACTTTAGGTTCCATACTAATGTTTGATCCTTATTATGGATTCTAGGAGCTTCATATGCTTTCTTGAATCTTGTAGGCCTTACAACTCTATTAGAGTATAATCTTTTAATGTGTCCTATATTGTGATAGATGTAGGAATAACATTCTTGTAATTACCATGGTTCCATGATGACTTGTCCTTCATTAAATTGGGCTACTTGATTAGTATTTTCATTTAGTAAACTTGACTTATTTTGACTTCTCACACTTTCTCTCTCAAAATTGCTTATTTTGACTATGATATACTCATGCTCAATCTTCAAGGAATCTATATCTATCTTCAACTAATCATACTCAACTTATTTTTATTTAAACCTTGTGTTAATCCCTTATAATCAACTAATGAGATACTTTATAGTCTTATTTTTGTGTTTTAATTCATCAAGGGCACTTATGAGATAAAATTCAAGGTATACTTTAGCTTCTCCTTCTTCACTGTCATATCAAACTTATTCAACATACATGTTGTCTTCTTTCTGTTGATCATAAGACATTTTTGTGCTTCTTAGGATCAAATAAAAGTTGTTTGACTTGACTCAAAGGACTAGGATCTGATACCAATTGTTGGAAGCATAATGATTGAGGGCATGTGAATCAGTATTCAAAACTTTTATAAATTTACTTTATCATTCATGAACTATCAAAATAATATAGTGAACTAACAACACATTAAGATATATAAGCATGAAATAAAAACATAACACATAACACACTTATTTGAGTGGGAAAAACTACATAAGAATAAAACTTATAGATGATGAAAATGGAATATGGTATTATAATAAAAATATCAAGATTTATTGAAGCACCAAATTTACTTGGAGAACTAACCCCAACTATCCAAACACCCACTTGACTAGGATTTAACAAGAACCAACATGTAAGGAGGCACCAACCACCTAGATGACTCAGCACCGACTCATACACTTATTTGACTTGATCATCTTTAGGACATATTTTTAATCAACTAATATTTTATGACCACCTCTTCATCTCTTCACAGTCATAGCCCTATCAAAATGCCTTCTGGGATCCTTTGCTCAATTAGGTCTCTTCACGATAGACTAGGTCATTTTACATTGATAGTCATATATATTACCCCTATTATATATTAATGATAATATATTTTAACCTTGATTATATTCTACATGACCTCATTTATCTCTTCAAAATGCTATGTCTTCTACTTCAACTCTCATACTCGGTAACAAGCCAATTAGGCCTTGTTCTTATACTAGGCTCTTGCTCATACACCTCTTATTCATCCATACACACTTTAAAACTTATATTTTAAATAAAATAGGTCTTATAACTTTATAAAAACATTAATAAAACATTAAAATAGGTTGGTCATAGCATATAGGACCAAAACCCCTTTTTAGGCCTTAAGGAGACCTAATTCAATTAGGCTTTCATGAGCATATGTTACCATTTATACTATTTAGAACACTCTCAAACTTATCACATGGTATTAAAATATAAAAAATAAATCAGATATACCTTATTAAACTTATATTTATTTCCAAAACACCTTTTATTTCCAACCACCACTTCAACCCCTTCTCAAAACACTGTTCATACTAGGCTTGTGCATACCTAGAGAGTTTGTCTTGAAAAACTAAATCATAAGCATGGTTTTGAAAAATAACCATAGAAATAAATCACACATTTATAATATAAATTACCTTAGGGTAATAAACATGTTATTTATATTTCACAACTCATGGCCAAAGGACTCAAACCCTTCTCTGCAAAGAACCCACTCATAATTGCTAACTACCCTTAAAACACAGTCATGAAAATTTGGACTTATGACACCTAAAATAAAATAGTAAAAAACTTAAAATTAATTAAAATAATCCTAAAACATATTATAAATAACCTAAAACAAATATATCAAAATCTCTAATGGAAATGTTGGTCTTTCAACCCAATCTCATGACGTCAATATACACAGATCTCACTAAGCTACACAAGTCAACTTTAGAGCAACTTTTTGATATATAAAATGATATAAAAATATTATATAAAAAATTATAATGTATTAAATTTATTTATAAATTTATTCATGCACTTCAATTCATCCCTAATCCATGATAACACATCCCTAATCAACTTCTCACTTTTGCTTGGTTTGCTCACTATTTGCACTATTAGGGTTGTTAGTGACTAGTCAACTTGTATGACTAGTTTATCACGCATTATGTCTATAAATTTATCAAAAATAAAAATTTAAATCAAATATAATTCTTAGGCTTTTTCCTCCATCCATTTGGCAACTTTGACTTCTACATCTAATTTACAAGAAATAAGGCTTTTCTTATAGGTTTCACTCACTAAGTAGACAAACCAATCACACTTGGAGGTGTTTTAGAGAGTTAAATACAACATAAAATAAATTTTATAGTCATACCAATCCATTTTTGGTACTTTTTAATCAATAAATTTCACATCGAGTCATTGTTAAGGTTTTAGAGAGAGTTAACACTATTTATGGTGTTAATGATTATCCATAAAGGAATACCCATAATTTACAAAAATAATGCCCATAAATATTATCTATAACCCTTAACCTATATCTCCTTAATATATCAGGTTCACATGTATAGGTTACGCATGCCAATGGACAATTTAAAGTTCTCTGTTTGATAAACCTTCATTTTATGCACTCGAGAAACCTCAAAACCATGTTTCATATGTTTTCCTAAACAAATTAACCTAATATTTAGTCAACACACCTAAGAAAAACCTATCACACCATTTAAAATTCTCACATTCTCATTATTATATTTAAATATGAAAATCATACCTCATTTGGCCACCATCTCTCTTTTTGCTTTCTTGGACCTTAAACTGCAAACCATATTAAGACTTGAACCTAACCTTAAAACCTCTTTTCATTAACTATCCACCTCAAATAAATGATCAAAAAAAATATAAAACTCTCAAATAATGTCAAACATCCTTCATAGGCCTTGCAAAACCTCATAATTCTTCATTAGGCCAAGCAAGGTCTAGAGGTGGTTTAGTTGCATATAAGGTTTATAGGTCCTGCCATTGTAGGATGAATGTAAGAATATAATGAATGATCGAATGCCTCAGATTCATGATAAAAAAACCCCTCATAAAACCTATTATGACTATGTGTATTGACCTTACCAAGCCACCAAGCTCATACCTTCTCACAAGGTCTCTTCATGTAATGACCAGTGTCATAACTATGTTTATCAAGCTCTTGAAACTTGCCAACTAACCCTTAAACACTTATTAATTATATTATACCTTGATAATGTTTATTACATTATATTTATACAATTTCATACCTCTTAATGATGCTATCAATCAATAACAGTCTTTAGTGACCTCATGAACACCTTTCTTAAGAACCTTTGACATCAATGATAACATCAATGCCAAACTTCAACAACAATAAAAATTCTCAATAATTGTTTGAAATTAGATTCTCTAATTATGATTAAATTTAATATATTTTAGCTTCCATAATTTTTTTGATTCCAATGTCAATTATACCAACATATTTAGCATAAGGGGCAGTTTTAAGGTTTTGCACAGGCTAGTAAAGGTCCTTTAAAACAACATTCATCTAAATGGAAGCAATAAGCCTCCCATGAACCACTAGGTATGTTGAGTATCATTGATATAAAATGAAATATTAGAAAATATTGTTTTGAATCATTCATCATACTCTCATATACTTTCAATGATCTCTTATTTTATATCCTTTAGTGCAATAATACTTTGTTGCTCAAATTTAGGAATATTAAATTATTGAATAAATGTTATATTGAGTTGATCATAGTCAATTAATCCTTGTTGAGGTTCAAAATTCATATACCCCTTGTGTTTTATTTCTATAATTTTGGTTTAAAATTGTGTGGCCTTTCACTTAAAAGAAGTTATACCATGTGCCTTCCAAATGAGTTCACACATATGAACATGTTCTATAACATTCTCCACACCCTGATATTCAATTAGATGAAGTGTTATTTCATAATAAACCATTGGTAGTTGAGTTAATAGTGATGGTGGTTGTTGAGAACCCTTAGTTCATGTTATTAGAGGTGGAATCCCATCACTTCCTCTCATATTTCCTCCTAGTCCACTTCCGATGCCTCCAACAGTAATACCCATGATTTTTGGCATGGTAGTAGGTTGATTAATAATACATGGGCCAATATTATACCCACTATAAATGCTAGGTCTTATAGGCATACCAAATTGGGCCATGAAATTTCCTTGGAAAGGAAGATAAAGTGTTAATTCACTATGCATTAAAATTTACCTAGCTATGATTTCTCTTGTGGGATCAGTTTCTAACTCTACACTATCTGTATCCTAGTTATGTATGATTAAATTATCTGGCTCAAAATCACTAGTGTGCACTATGATTAGGTAACTTGGTTGGTTAAAATGTGGTTATTTAGTCTCTATTATTTGGAAAATTTATCCCTCATATGATAAAATTAGCATTTGTTGTGGTTTAAAAGTTAGTGAGTCTTCCTTGTGCATTTTTGCTTCCCTATGGATCTTAACATCACTTCCTTAGTCCTCCCGTCTCCTTCCTACTTTGACTCCACCTATAATACTTTGGTGAGCTTCAACATATTTATGCTTTTTCAATGCCCACTAAATGGATACCATTTTAAATAAAAAATTCCTTACCAACACCTCTACATTCCCCTCTCAATTGTATAACTCATACAAGGATGTATTTAACCCTCCATAGGAATATTTTTGAGTCTAAAATAAATAAACAACTTCTTTACTTCTAGTGTAAAGTGTATAATATACCAACCACATGGTTCTCAGAAAAAATAGAATTTGGATTCTTTAGGAAAAGAGTAAGTGGTTACATCATATTTAAATACGTAGTTATTCAACACCCCTATCCACCATATTTTAATATCTTGTGTCCATGGCATTCCCAAACATACTTAATCCCTTTGACACTCTATTTTCTAAGCTTTCCTCCTTCAAAAATTTTGTGACTAATCTTGACCATAGGTAGAGAACCAATCATGCAAATGAATAGGGAATTTGACAAAGAATCTTTCATATAATGAGTTTTAGAGATCCTATTTTACCCATCCACATGCAAAAATTCTTGGTTCAAGATAGGGAATCAAAAAAATATTCTCAACCTCAGTAATCCATTGTTCAATAATTTAAAGGGATAAATGTCCAATCATTTTCCATTACTATACAATAAGAGATACAAGTCATAGAAATGGAATTGAAATGTTAGAAAAATTTCTATTACATTTTACTTAAGTTCCTAAAGTGGCTATTCCCAACAAGCTTACACGCTAGTTTTTAAGGAAAGATCAAGATCTTACATGATCACCTAAAGTATGTAAAAATAAACCAATTTTTATGGGTTATGTTGTGAATTAACATTTATCATAAAGTTGAGTTTATCTATATATCTAACTAGAGTTATACAAAAAGGAAATATATGATTGTGGACCTCGTATCATCAATACAAACAAATAAGAACACAAATATAAGTTCCATGAAGTTAAAAGTGTTGATTATGTAAACTTGTACAATGCATATTCTATAAATCTCATAGTGAATTATAAGCCACATATCACTCAATTCAAACCCATTTATAATCTTATAGATATCAATCAAGTGAAGCATAACACCAAAATAATGATTGTAACTTCTATAATTATGATATTACCATAAGGATTTGCTACATAATACCAATGTTAAGTCTTTTACACATCTATATATAAGGGTATTTATATATTTTTTCCTTGGCCAAGTAGTTACATTATTAATGCCAAATAGGTGTTTGGCTAATGATCTCCAATAGACTAAGTCATGACAGTAATTTACTTGTTTTCCCTTAAGGAACTAAGCCTTTATACCCCTTATATTCTTTCTTGATGCTATATACTTACAAAAAAACAAATATGAACACAAAGATAAGTGCCATGAATTTCAAAGTGTTGATTATGTAAACTTTTACAATACATATTCTATAAATCTCATAGTGAATTATAAGCCATATATTACTAAATTTAAACCAATTTATAATCTTATATATATCAATCAAGTGAATCATAGAACCAAAATAATTATTATAACTTATATAATTATGATATTACCATAAGGGTTTACTACATAATACCAATGTTAAGTCTTTTACACATCTCTACATAGGGATATTTATACTTGTTTTTCCTTTACCAAGTAGTTACATTATTAATGCCAAATAAGTGTCTAGTTAGTGATCTCTAATAAACTAAGTCATGGTAGTCATTTACTTGTTCTATCTTAAGGAACTAAGCCTTTATACCCCTTATATTATTTTTTGATGCTATATCCTTACTACCAAATGTCCTTTATACAGGCTAGTGTGAAACTCATGTGATGATTAAAGTCTAGTTTATCCTTGAGAATTGATCATCAAATATTTCCCACTTATCTTTAACTCCCCATGTATTTCATTATGGTAATTAGTGTTATGCTCTCTGGTTCTCCATAGTTATGTTGCATCTTTGACTAGGTCTTCTCATGTTATTATCTTCTATGTCATTGTCCTTTCACACTATGTTGGTTCCACACCATGATCTTCCTACGCCATGTTAGTTCCATTCCAGGGTCTTCCTATGTCATGCTAGCTCCATGTCGTGGTCTTCCTATGCCATTATAGTTCCATGCCATGGTCTTCTTTCACCATGATCCTCTCATGTCATGTTAGTTCTATTCCAAAAGCCAAAATACTTAGTCAAAATTTGGGGTCTAATAATGAATATCCCCAACCTCCACCTATAGGGAAATAATCTTCCTTATTTAGGTTAGAGGATAGTATCCTTCAACAATGTGAATAAATGTCCATACAAGTTGAATAAACTTTAGATGCATATATTTCACATAAGTTTCCTATTACTTATATGATTCTTGATAAAATATTAATTCATATAGATAATCCTCCTCTATTCATTAGTTTCTAAGTAGTTGATATTAAAGTCAATAATACCTTGATTGATGAAGGGTTTCAAACTTGTGTCACTTCCATTGATTTAATTAAGACTCTGAGATACTCTGAATGGAACCTTAAATCTACCCAAAGCACGTGGCATGGCTATGACAAAAGATAAATTCCTTCTCTTCATTATGTTTGGCTCTCTATCATGGTCCCTCCTATCAAGGTTCAAATTAAGGTCATGATTTTTAATTTTCAAATATCCTATAATATTATACTTTGATGAACCTAGACACATTACATGAGAGCCATCATCTTTTGTATGATAGTGAGTAAAATTTACTCACAATGGTGCCATATACAAAATTTAAGGATATATAAACCCTTAAAATTTATAATAATTTTAAGAATGTGGTATATTTATAATACTTACCCTTCAACCTTTGCCTTCATTTTCATGAATATTAATGATTCAATTATCCTATTAATTTTAATATACGTTATAATGGATACCCTAAACTTATGGGAAACATCCCATATAACATTTTATATTCTAAAGATGATGATCTCGATGAGAAAAATTTTAACATCAAAACCTCTAATCCCCCTTATATAATTATCACTTATTTACCCATTCTTTACAACTTGATTCTTGCTAGAAGTCAATTGAAAACATTCCTACTTCAATAATCATGCCCTAAAAATTCATTACTCATTCTTCTTCAACTGATAGAGTAATTAATGCCTTCCATATTGATATTAATAAAATTTATTATGATATTTATTCTCTATATGACCCATTATTATCTATTAATTCTCAAGATAAGGATGTAAAATTACTTTACTATCAATATCCTTTACAATAATATTATGAGTCTACTTTAAATTTACATAGTATTCATTTAGTTGGTGTAGTTCCTTCTTATATTACACCTAAAATTAAATATTATTCTTTTTATGTTAATTGGTATGTAATAGAGTAGGTACCATCTTCTTCCCATTCTAATTTAGTCACTTTTGATCCTTTTCAAAGTATAATCCCTAATCATGCCATAATAGGACCATACGAGTTTGAAATATTTTATAATAATTTGAGCATCCTTTCTCCTGAGATGTTGGCCACATTAATATGACCCACTGAGGCCACTCTTATAATTGAAAATAATTCTCTTGATATTACTATTATATTTTTGGATAATGATGATATAAATGATGAGGTTTTAACCATTCCTTAGGATGACTATCCACCAAAATGATGGGTAGATGAGCCATATTATGGTTTTTTAAAAATAGTTAGTCATTGGATAAATTATTTTGAATCACAATAGAGATTAAAAACATAGTAAAAACTTTAAATCTATGTTCTTTCCATAAATAATCAACTTCCATAGTTAGCTACTCTTAGGTGAATCTATTGTTTTTATGGTAAAATTACACATACTTCAACACACGACCAAAATATTCAACAATACATTTATATGATTCATCCTAAGGAAACAAACCCTTATATTGACAATAAATTGACACCTCCTAATATATCCTTAGAGTATATCCACAATCATGAGGAAACTTATCTCCTTTGGCACCAATGCGCTACAAATCACATAGATAGATGTAGAGTACCCCAAAAAAAAATCTATGAATTTTTTAGGCCTACACCTTCACCTTGTTAAAAAAATTATTAGGGCCATTCTTGGATAAAGTCTAAGCCTTCTCCTTGATGTGCACATTATCATTAATCAAAGGATATAAACCACTCATTAATGCATGTTATTCACATTGTTTATACCTCATAGGAGGCACCATTATCTCATTATTCTTCTTATCATTGTCCTAATTTCTCCATAGACATTAGGCATCATGAAGTCCTTACAATACTCTCTATGAATATACACAAGGCTATGATCATAGCCACATTTTATTTATAACAAGACTTATCTAATGTTATTGATTATGTATGCCAAGATATCTATCAACATTTGTGAGCACATCTTTGTGTCATATCATATTACTCATCACATTATAATATGATTAGATTTGATATTTACATTTAATTATAAAAATTTGTGATTATTTTTTGTCTATATCTCACTTATATTATTTTACTCTTTAATTTCAATAATTTACTTCTATGCATTTAATTTACATTTATGACATATTATTTGAATCATTTTTTACTTAATTAATATATTTGATAGTTATTTTTGGCCTTCATTCAGGTCTTATTTATTATAATTTATTTTTTTTATTTTTTTTATTTTTTTAATAACAATTTATATTCCCCCTATTTTTTATGACCATTTATATTCCCCTTGTTTTGGGATGATCACTACATTCATTAGTACTTCTGCTCAACTTTTTGTAAGAGAGTAAAATATTCTAGTGACTTAGATATAATAGCATAACTAATGTAACGTTCATGTTTCTACTTTTCATTATTGTGATCATATAGAATTATACCATCATTTTACCACTTATGACATGTATGGTTCTTTCATGATCTCTATATTGTCTGTATCTCACTTCATTTTGAGGCACACATAGGTCAATTTTGAGATTTCACACATACTTTTGGGCCAGTATAATATTTTTTTGATGCCATGGTCTTTTAATACTTACCTCTAGTGAACAAATATAGAATATATGGTGTTTTTCACTTATTTAACTCATGATTGGTTTTTTGAATCCATATGGAGGAGGAAGAGAAAAGGCCATAACAATTAAAATGCTTTATCATAAAATTAAAAAGAAATGATCAAAAGGAAAATAAAATATTAAGAGTCATATCACACCAAAATCCATGATTTTTTGGAA
>JARHVA010006040.1:980000-1025755 GCA_037957365.1 Torreya grandis
TTTTATAACTCATTAGATCCTATTATTACCATGTTTATGAGTTGAGACTCCTATACTAAACTATTTCTTGTAGGCAATCTTGGAGAAAATAGTGAGATAAAAAGTGACTACCAAGTTGGAGATGATGGGTGTGATTTTGATTTTGATTTAAGTCTATATGATAAAATAGAGGAAAAATAAGAATTTATTAGTTGTTTCTCATATCAAAAATTAATATAATTAAATATGATAAGGCCACCTATGTGACATGTGTGAATTTGGGCCTAAAGGGCTAGTGAGTAGTTGCAAGGAAGTGAACAAGTGTCAAAGAAAAGGTCATCAATTTAGGGTTGTATCATGAATTAAAAAATATTATTCCAATCTTATCATGTTAATAAACATGTTTCAATTACTTCCAACTCTATTCTAAGAAGTCAAGTAGATCCCTTATTAATAAGGTTATTTCAATAAGGACATGAAATATCTCTATGCTAACTTTAGGAGAATATTGTACTTCATATTGGTACTTATCTAAGAGGACTTCAAGACCTACTTTACAACTCCTCTTAAGTTTTAACTATTATTTAAGACTTAACACATGGAATTGTGACTCTTCAATGTCACTCTTTCTCTCTCCTCTACTTTGCTCTATATTTTGAAGCCATTTTGGCATTCTAAACCATCTAAAATTGGTATGGTGAATCCTTACTAGTTTTATATCTTATTTTTCATTTGAATAAATGTTTTTCAAGATAGTTTAGTCTATTTAATTCTTAACAAAGTATGTCAAGTAGTTTATTTGGATGATAATTGATGAATGTCTTCCCCTTGTTTCCATTCTACTCTTGTATGCATTATGTGAATAACATTACTTGTAATAGGTATCATGGAGATTATATGTTTGTTAGGTATATTTTGAAGTTTGAAGGAGATTATTAGTGTATAATATCATAAATAATAGTTACCCACCTCTAGATATGCATATCAATTTATTTCCATATAAAAACACTTATGCTAGAAGAACCTTTAAGTTGAGATTAATTTTAGTAATCTCCCTTCTTAGTATAAATGTAAGTATGTTTGTTGAGTTATATTTCGTGAATCAACTTCATTATTATTAGTTGATTTTATGTTTCCTTCTCCATTTCCACCCCTAATAGTGATTATCCTAGTGTAGTATGTGAGCCAAAAAGATAGATCAAGTAGCTAGCCCTTGAATCTAGAGATTTATCTCTTGTAGTACCTTGTCTATATACAAATATAGTTCCATGTAATCAAAAAGTTTATAAGGTCTCATTAAATTCTCTAGGGTGAAAATTTGTGATATAAAAGTTTTTGCACACCCAGTGGGACCAAAATTCCAAGAAAGTTGTTTAAGGTGGTTGTTGGTTTTGATAATAAGGATGCTATAATAGTCTACTTCTTGTGGTATCTGGTGACTCCAACAATTGACTCTTAGTGGTAGACTAGTGCATTGTTTCAAGGATAAATTAAGAATAATATATCATACTAAATGAATTTTTTCCCATTTCTATGTGATTTCCTACTATACACCTCCATATAATCTTGTCATGACCCATACTATGTCCATCAATAACCCTATTGAGGTTGTTATCAGCCCTATGAGCTATTACAACCCTATGGTCATCATTTTCCTTTTTTATATTATTATGATGTTGTTGAGAAGCCTTATGAAGAATCCTATAAATAATTCTTTTATGAATAATAATATGTGATTAATACTCTAGAAGAATAAGCCTAAGATCTTAAGAGGAAACTACTTGGAGGCAATCTTCCTCAAGTTATACCTATCCCTCCCCAAGAGTCTTATTGTGTTCCATATAAATTGTAGTCTCCTTTACCCTCATGAAATCATTCACTATCATAAAGAGGATCCTCCAAGAGATCCTAATAGTTTTAAAAATACAAATTGGAACCAAATAATGAAGTATTAGGGAAATAAAGATAAGAGAGTGAGGAATAATAATTTGATGTCAAGAAAGAAATACTTTTATTTGTTTAAGCCTCATTTCCTTCTCTTAAAGAACCTATAACTTGTCTATCTTGGAGGTCTATCCAATAATATTTTAAATTTTAAAAAAGTGCATGACTTGAGAAGGTAGTAGATGAAGTTGTAGCTATTGAAGAGCCTCAATATGGATACGAGAAAGGGGAGGTGATTTTTGAAGAAAATGAAATAACTAAATCCCAATTGAACCTTCTTTCCCTCTCCAAAAAATATTTCAAGAATATCTCAATTTAAAGAGTAATACTTCCATCCCCATGCCCATTCATGAGCCATACATCCAACCTCATACTACCTCTCCAACCATCAACTTATTTTCCAACCTCGCACCTCATCTCTTCTTAAAGGAGAACCCATCCTATGGGATATTCGTAAAGAATAACAAGTTCAAATTATAGCTAATCAAGAAGATGACTCAAGTGTCTATGATGAAGAATTCATCATAAAGACACCCCTTGGTGAGGATAATCACATGGAAACCTTATTGAGTAAATAAATATAAGATATAGGTCATGCTATAGATGTTCATAAATAGATTGATCATCAAGACTTTAGAGAGGAGGTGCTTGAGAAGGACATCTCATTAGCTAAGTTGGTTATTATTCATGAGAATGATTAAGAGGTTGAATCTAAAAATACAATATAATATAGATTTGATGATGAATTCATGAAACAATATGAATTATGGAAAATATTAAGTGAACTATGTAGTGAATTTTATGCCCTTCAAAGGCATGTACCTCATGTTGTCCAAGTTGAATAAATTATTGAAGATGCATTGATTTTTGAAGTAAAACATGATGATCTTCAAAGTACCAAGATAGAGGCTGCCCCTATAAGTCAAGAAGTGATCATGATTTAGACAAGAAAAAATATCAATAAATTTAAAGAGAATGTTGTTAAAGTACAATAAGAGTTCACCTTCATAAGTGACATGTTTGCAACTGTCATCATTTCACTTAAGATCATGTCAAAGAGAGTGGAAAGCATGAAAGAGTTGACAAAATCAAAACCAAAGATCAAAAAGAAACATGATTCATTCACTCCTTAACCTCATGGAGAAAAGGATGGTATAATATTCCATTTTGAACTTAAAGGATTATATTAATTTTAGGTTAGTTTGTATAGTCTAGTTTGTTGGTGTTGTTTGTATGTTTTCCTTAAGTTCTTAGAGAGCACAAGTTTGTGTCTTGGTGTCTTATTTTATGATTTTTTTTCTTATTGTGTTTGGCATGAGTTTTATGTATTTTCAAATAAATTTCAACATATAGGTGAGTTAATTTTTGAATTATAGGTGAAGGCAATAGGTCCTTAGCATAGCAAGCATGCTACCCCCTACAAATCACCAAAATGTTGACTAAATTTTACCCTAGGTCAAATTAAGTTAGCTGACCTAAATATTCAAACTTTCCATATGGGCCTTATTGTGTTGAAAGTGGTCACATGGTCATTAGTTAGGACAAATTAAATTTTAAAGGTCACATAATATGTTTTTCCCTTGGTTACATTTGTCTAATTTGTCTTATGTCATTTATGCCTTATTTTGGTCATGTAATGAATTATAAAGTTTTAAATAGAAAATAATTATGTGAATATGCCATCTAACATAATGTATGTTAGGGAATTTCATAGAATAGTTTTGAAATTGAAAATTTTCATGTTTAACATTACAAAAAGAAGATCAATTGAAAAAAAGGCAATTTTAGGTAGTTATGCAGACTTTATAACTCATCTCACATGTGTGAAGGATTAAATAAAGTATATTTATATCCGCATAGGTATTTTATAGGTTAAAATAGCATCAATAGATCCAAAATTGAAAAAAATCAATTTCTCTCTCTTATCAATCCCTTGGATAGGTTAATAAGGGTCAATAGTTTTCTATTGGTATATATATGAGAAGAAGAGATGAAGTGAATACACTTGGTGGAATTCATGTATCCTTTTCTACTTATATTACATGGCCATAGTTTCAATATTGATCATCTGTACTATATGAACAATCATTAATATTGTTAACACCTCTAAGCTACCTATGCAACCTCAACACCTCAATTTCTTCATCTAATTGCATTGGTCTATGTGAACTAAGTGGTGTAATTAGTATTTCAAAGAATATTCACTCATTTCATGTTGGCTTCAACTCATTTAGAACATGTGGTCATAGGTGGATATGTAGAATCACTCTCTTATGTTAGGATTGAATATCAATAATGTTTGTAGAATATTGTTTGGTAGTTATAGTGTTTATTCTCCTATGATTAAATTTAGATGAAAGGTAATTTATTTATGTTCAAACACTCATAATATGGTGATGAGTTTCTCTATTGAAATTTTGGTCTCAAGACTAACATTTATGGAATGCAATGTCTAAGACACTTGATATAGTCAAGTAACCTTGAAATAGTCACCTATAAGATTGTGTAGGAATGCTTAGATAGTGGGTTGATGAGATATTTGGAATTTAGGATAGAACCTTTAATGAGTTTTTGAGATTGGGTTAAAGGTATAGAAGCCTTGCACATAGTCAAGCACAATGAAGACCTCTTCAAGCAACATCTACAATTGTAGACTTGAAATAATTTAAAAAGTGAGAAGTTTTAAGTTAACTTCTCTGAAATGAATTTTGTTCATACATGATCTCATCTATTGCTGGACATTTTTGAGGTCTATGTAAGCCTAATGGCTTCATCCTTGTAGCCTAGGACTAGAGGTCACATCCTAACATATGAGAAGGTTGATTTTAAATAGAATATAATGCTAATTGATCTTTTAACTCATTCAAGTTTTCACTAGAAATACTTAGTGAATTATAATACCATTGATATCAAATGAACCTAGAACTTGTAATGCAAATGTGACATTATAGAATATTGATGATGTATGGTCTCAAGCCATAAAATGAGATCATTTAGATATGATATGGTTCTAGTGACTTGGGTATGAATCAAATGAGTAAATTATAGTGTTCAAGTATATACCATCACCTATATGAATCTCTTATAATCCATAATAATCACCTATAGTCTGATTGAGGAAGCACACTAGTCTAAGCTAAATAAATTAATGTATGTTTGGTTGGTGGGAAAGGATATAGGTTGAATGTTATCATATATAAATTAATATCCTAATGATCATAACATACTTATGTGATTATCATATACAAGGAAACGAATTAGAGATAGCCATAGATGGGTTTCAAATCCTCATACCCGGTCCACCAAAATCCTATACTCAGTCATAGTCTTATAAGCTAGTCTTGAGAACATATAATGTTGAGGGATCTAGAAGCATGGTATTGGATTAAAAATTGGTACACAAGGTCTTCATGAATTTATAAATATGTACATGGTCTCAATTGGGATATAATAATAAAGGTAAGTTTCCTATATCTTATCTCAGACAATAGGCATTCCAAAATCAACAAACCTACAAACATGGTACATGAATGAGATAAGGATTAAATGGAGAGTCTTTAGTGACTATGAAATGAATCCTAAGGATGAATTTATGATGAAAAATGTTGATAAGGACCTAAAACCACTAAGACCACTCAAATGTCGTCATACACACAAAAATATAGTCTATACAGACTAGTCCTAGAACTAGGCATGAACCCTCATGATGTGTAATGTCATTCATATGAATATATGATCTTCCTAAGAAATTTTATAGGATTAATGGGAGATTATAAGGTTTATTAGACTCATTTTTTGTAGATAATATCACGTATTGGTCATTTTTGGCCTAAACTTGTCTCCAGGGTGTCTAGAATGCATGCAACTGATCAAGAAGAAAATTTATTTCAATTATATCTATATGTAAAATGTGCATCATGTCTCAATAACTTATGGATATTTGAGGGGGGTAATAAATAAAATTCAATGGCATTGGTCATAGGTTTAAGGTCTTAACCTTTATGAATCATTGTTAAGAACCTAAATGATCTAAAACCCTTATAAAACCCTCTCAAGAACCCTATTAAAAAGATATGTTGAGAAATTAATCCATAAGGGTTAAATTATCCTATAAAGTGATTTTTATTTTCTTTGCACATTATCAAGGTCCTCATAATTTAATTTTTTTATACTATCACTTGTATAAATGAGGCAAACTCTCTATTTTCTACAATATTTGAGTTAAATTTAAGGTAAAGAAGAGAATAGATAGGTGAAAACCATTTTGAAAGGAGTGTAGATGTGTTCTTTAACTCCTAAAATCCCATTATTACCATGGACATGTATTGATACTCCTTTATTAAACTATTTCTTTTAGGTAATCTTGGAAAAAATAGTGAGAAAGAAATTTACTACCAAGTTAGAGATGATAGGTGTGATTTTGATTTTCATTGAAGTCTATATGATAAACCAAATGAAAAAGAAGACTTTACAATTTTTCTCTCATCTCTATAATGAATATGATTGAGTATGAGAAGGCCACCAAAGTGACAAGGGTGAATTTAGGCTTAAAGGGCTAGTGAGCAGTCATAAGGAAGTGAACAACAAGTGTCAAAGATAAGGTCATCAATTATGGGGTGTATCATGAATTTAAAAATATTTTTTCCATCTTCTCATGTCAGGAAACATGTGCCATTGAATTCATACATAGTTCTAAGTAATCAAGTGAATTCTTCATGAAGAAGGTAGTTTAAAGGATATGAAGTGTCTTTAGTCCAACTTTAGGAGAATATTGTACTTTAGATTGACACTTATCCAAGAGGAATTCATGACCTATTTTATAACTCATTATATTTAATTATAAGTGTTCTTAAAGACTTAATACTTGGCATGGTGAATCTTCAACATCACCCTTTCACTCTCCTTTCCTATGATTTATATATTGAGGTCATTTTGGTATTGTAAACCATTGATAATTGGTATGGTGAAGATATACTAGTTTGACATCTTGTTTTTCCTTTGAATAAAGTTTTATAAAGCTATTTTAGTATTTATAATTCTTTACTAATTATGTTAGGTAGTCTATTTGGATGAAAAATGATGGGTGTCTTCTCCTTGCTTCCATTCTGCTCTTATATACATCATGTGAGTTTCATTTGTTCGATAAGGTATCATGAAGTGTATATGTTTTTTTATGTGTATTTTGAAGTGTGAAGGATATTATCATTGTCTAATATTAGACCTCCTAGTTATCCACATTTAGATATGCATATCAATCTACCTCCATGTAGAAACACTTATGCTAGAAGAACCTTTGAGTTGAGATTAGTTTTAGCAATCTTCCTTATCAGTGAAAATATAAGTATGTTTATGGAATTATCTTTAGTGTATCACCTTCATTACTACGGGTTGATTTTGTGTTTCCCTTTTCACCATAATTCCTAATTATCATAGTGTATTTTATGAGCCAAAAAGATAGATCAAGGGAGCTATCCCTTTAATCTAGAGATCTCTCTTATAGTAGCTTGTCTATATGAATAGATAGTTCCATGTTTACCCAAATTTGAAAATGTCTCATTGAATTATGTAGTGTGAAAATTTGGGCTATAATAGGATACATTGTAGGTAATGTGTCTACAACTATATCCCCTAGACCTTCCCATGTAAATTATCCACTTAGGTATGTAATCTTGATACTTAACCCAATGTAGCTAAGTGAGTGGATATCTATTGATCCAATTCCTAACACACCTACATTTATCCTTGGCCAAATTATAATGGTACTATAGCCTAGGCTCAATATAATAATCTCTATATCTCTTAGGCGGCCTCTCAAACTAACCAAAACTAACCAACATAATCCTAGGTTAAATGCACCCAAGGAGAAATCATTTGCATAGTACCATGATGTGGTAGCACACCATCTAATATATCATGGTGTCCAATATTTACCATGGTCCTCTTTTGGGCTTCTTCTACTTCAAAATTTGAAAAATTTAAACTAAACTAACATCATGTCTTATATAAAATTCAAACCTCGTATAGATATCTAACATATATCCCTATATATCTAAGTAAAAATGTACCAAAATCAACATAAAACATTTTAATCACTCATAATAGTACCATCTAATAACACCTTTTAGGTGTCATGGCTTTGAAGAGGTGAAAATCCTTTATACCATATTGGCTAGATGACACAAGTATGTCATGCTTCATGAATTAATATTCAATATATTATCTAACTAGATGTTGGATAAGTTGTAATATCCCCCTTATGCAATTATTATTGTGACTATGATTATGACTGACTATGGTTTTACATATCACTATCTTCATAGTTGTAACAATAGTGGTGGTTGTTGCTGCTATTGATAAAATACTCCTCCTCTTATATTGTGATATCCTTGCTATCACCTTCATTTCCATCTTGATACCCTAATATGATTATGCCATTTAATGGCTACTTGAATAGGTACCCATCCACCTCCCATAACATGTCACTCTGTCAAATGGTGAGCCCAAAATTCTAGGACCATTAGAGGAGAAATTAGGTGTGGTAACCCAAGCTGATCTAGTACTTGATAACATGAATGAATATTTACCCAACACAAGTAGTCTCTATAATGATCACCTATGCATGTGCCTATATAGAGATATCTATGATAACCAATAATCCATAATTCCCCAATACGGATACCAAATAATCTATTCACACCATACTATCTATAAATTTGATGCATGTGTAATCAAATACACCACATGGTCATGTGTCCACTTCCACACTTATGAGAAGTAAAATTCCATCTCATTGGGAACCCTACCACCCTACACTCAAATAATTTAGTACATTTATATTATCCCATTAAATATAATGACAATTAATTGAGCTTGATCTACTATAAACTACCTCTATACTAGATTTGAAATCCACATCACATCTAGTAATATCCATAGTCTATGACAAATCTATAAAATGCCAAGAAACAAAGAATAAATTAGGTCTCTATCTATGAAATGAAATAAATTAGTCTTAAAAATACATTAAAATTTATTTTTAAGTAACTAATTCATCATCCATGTATAGTAATACATCAAGCATCTCATTTTTAGATTACATCAGCCATGTACATTACTACACTTAGCATATATAAATTTTCACTATATTAGCATGTTTATATGCCATTGAGCATTCATTAAATGTTTAATACACCATCAACCACTTGTTAAAATACAACAAATAGGCCATATTATTACATCATCAATCACGATATATTCCATCAACCACCTCATAATTTCCATACTACATCAACCATGCTCAATAACATTAGCCAAAAATGGTTCACCTTCATCAGCCACTTTAGATGGTATTAACCAACTCTAATAGTCATTATTTTTATACTATATCAAACTATCCAATGCAATTAAAATTACACAATTAGTTTTCATTAAGCAATAATAAATTCCCTTGACGTAAATTTTGAATTTTCATCCCCTAACACTTACATGTCCTACTTTTCACTCTAAACCTAAACTTGCTTAAGAAAATTTTACTACATGGATTTTACCCAACACTTAATTTTAATAATATAATTAATTTTAATCCAAAATGTTAAAAAATTGAAATTAATATAACCACGTATACCATTATAAGTGTAACAACTATAGATATACTAGTTCATCTACCTCCTCATGCATGGGTCATCATCTCTAAATTACATAAATTTGGACACACAGAGCTTTGGTTTCCTTAAATATAAAATGAGTAAATGATTATTTATTTATTATTTTATGTAATATTTTTAAAAGAATAAACTTTAGTTATATACTAAAAAATTATATATTTTGATTAGATCTTTATTTTGGTAAGTCCTTTTCATGAATCAAAAGAATATTTAGAGTCCTATAAGGATAACAATTTATTTAATGATAATATACTATTTTTTTAGTTTTTTTCAAATTTTATGTTATTCTTTATATCCACCTTTTCCCCTACACACTAGGCACCCTTATCATCTACTACACATGTAACTTATTTTTAAACATAATAAGGTAAGTGAAGGTACATATTTATAGTTTATTTATTTTCACATATTTTCCAATTTTTAATACATTTTTAGTTATCTTAGTAGTTTTAATACTTTGATCTTTCCTAAATAACTATCCCCTATTACACTCTGGTGACATGTGATGAGATTCAGGTGGGGCATATGTATATACATAATATTTTAAAACTTTATCATTTAATGATTCTTTCTTTCTTTTAATGGCCTATCAAGTTTTAATCTTTGTGAATGCATGCCTTAAAGGGTGTATTATTAAAGGGATGGGAAGATGTTTGGTGCTTTATAAGAGATATTATTTCCTATATATTAGTCCTACATCCATTCTAGCTTCCTCAAAATTTGATTTCTTAAGTCATATCCTTCTATCTTACACCCTCTAACTATATTAGGACCCATAATTTACTACTAGATCAACTTATTTGATGTAATCTTATCCATCACCCATCCCTTCCCAATTACAGCAATTACATTGATGTATTTATAAAAATTATGGTGTATTCCTTTAATTTAAATAATCTTCATTAATCTAGTTCAAGGTTAATCAACCTGTTTCTAACTAAATTGAATTAGTCGATAGCATTAGATTTTTAGTAGGGATGGATTAAAATCATTCACCACTATAAATATAAGTTATTATTTAATTTGAATAAATAAAAACATTCATTTTTGCATTTTATTGCTTTTACTTCTTCCCTAAGTTGACATTTTAATGATTTATTGCTTAGATCTTGTCTTGTGGACTCTTGGATGAAATAGGAGTCCTTTTATTATATAGCTTGAATTAACCTTTGATATCCTTACAACCACCAAAATATATTTCAAATCACCAACTACTAAGGGGGATATTGAGGCTTGATAGATATTATTCAAGGTAAGTATATTATAGCTCTAACTCTTTCATTTCATAGATAGAAGTTTCATAGTTTATTACTTAATGAATTTATATCTCTTTATTTAAAATTTATCTCAACTTATACTTAGTTTGGTTATAGTATTATTTTAACTTTATATTTATCCACCTTAGGTTACATAGGGAACCATTTTCCTACCATGGTTCCTTACCCATTTTGATATGTTTCTAACCCTTTCCCTTACTTACATATCTATATTACAATATTAGATTACTTACAAAAAATAGACATAGTTATAGTTATATCATAGTGTTTATTTCTTAGAAGCTTTGGAAGGTCCTTTATCTTCACATTGTGTTGTATTTTATCCTCTTTCTAGGTTTGAAGATCAATTTGGTCATATCCCATTTCATTAAGTATTAGTGGGATATCTTTAATTTACCTTCTCTGAGTCTATATCTTTAAATATGATAGTTATAGGTCAATCCTATCTCATTTTGTATAGGGATGATTATATTAGGTCCTCTCTATATATTATGAATTGAGACTTATATTTATGAATGCAAGATACTATTATTCAAATATTTATTCAATATCCATTACTATTGATGGTCTAGTGTTGTAGTTTAATTAGGTTTTAAATACATTTACTCTATCAAGAACCTATCTAGTTTTTTTAAGTTAGTTCCTAGATTGTTTCACCTAGGAATAAACATATTATAGTCTTACAACACTCATCATTTATCACCTGACTATGCCGTCATCAATCCACATAAGGTGAAAACCTTATGCAATCACCCAAATCACAGTAGAGAAAGAATTGGGTCTCACATAAAGCTCATTATTCATAAGACTTAATAACTATAATAATGGTGTTGGTAGGTTCATTGGCACAAGCCATTCTAAGTGGAGTCTAATGTTCTATAGGAGTAAAGCTTATTTAGGTAACTCATTCTGGTCATAGGGGTACAATATTATATTTGGTGGGTTTTATAGTCCCATGGGTGTAAGCCTTTGGTTTCTTTAGCTCGGCATCATTTATGAACTTGGAGGTTTTGATGGAAGGATTTAGATAAATGCTTCATTCTTAGGCTAGCATTTTAGGCACATATATCATTACTTGGAATAGGATCTTTCCTACACTTAAGTATTCACAAAAAATATTTTGATGTCATCATAAATTATAGAGATGCGATGAATACCACAAATAAAATATAGAAGATAACATTCTTAACTTTTATATTGAATTTATATTACTAAAATCATCACATTCATTGAAAATTTCAATAACAAAACTAAAGACATTAAACCCAAAAACACCATGAATTATTGCTACTATTTTTCTTCATTACTCAAAGTTTAAATGCAAAGCAGAGTCTATGTTACATAAAATAGAGTAAATGCTAACTAAGCTAATACATGGCCTAGAGGCTCACAAATGAGCTTCAAAACTAATATGTGGAGCCTCAAAGGAGTCCATGTTAATTGTTTGATTCAAAGGTGGTCAAATTAATGCTATTTAGAACCAATTTTATAGAACTTCACTAACTTAATTCTCCTCTCCTTGCTAACTAGATTGAGCTCAACTTTATATCACTTAGGATCATCTTTGTACCAAGGTTGAGGGTACATGTCAGGTGATGATTTAGAGCTTTGATTGATCATTATAATAACTCCATCACCTATCAACCTTCTATTTTATTCATCATGTGTAGCTTACTCAAGAAGATGCCCTAAAAAATTTGGAACTAGATAGTTGCCTACTAGTTGGTGCTATATCTTTGATGATTATTCCAACTGGCATAAAAGATGCCAAAATATCAATCATACCAAATCATTACCTCACATCAAGGTGTTTGATGAGTTGGAATAGATCCATACTTAGATGAATTAGGGGACAAAAATCACCCCATATAAAATTTCTAGTTTCCCCTTAGACTAATCTTTCAATGCTCTCAGAGCATAGAACTTAGGTGTGCTTTGCTTTAGCTTGGTGTTGAAGTCCTCAAATACATTTATGGTGAGATTGAGTTTTTCAATAATGATATATATCTCCATGGAGGATGAGATGAGAATGAGCACATTTTTCTTCTCTAATTAATTTCTAAAGGCCTTGAGGTTTACGTTACATTTTTCCACTTCTCCATCTAGGATTTCTCCTTATTTGCATGATTTGGTCTGTAAGGCATGGAAGAATGCTTCTATTTTTTTTTTTTTTGGTATTTGATCTAGGTGATTAAGGAATTGACCTTACCCATTATTTGGCTATTCTCTAACATACTTTTAGTGTATAGCTATGTCATCATCTCCTCCTTATCTCCTTTAAGCTTCTTGAGATGCATGTCTATGACTAATACCTAGTTGGAGAAGCTACATAACATGGCATAAACTACATCTATACCATCTTGAATTTGTGTGAAGAGGTATTATACCTCTTTGACCTTTACAACTAGTTCTTATTTTTTTATGGATCATAGGTCCTCCTCTTCTTCTAGCACCAACTCTGCCTTTAACCTTAGGACCATATGCTCCATTAACAAGCGTACCTTGTTAGCCTTCAAAATGTTCAAAGTGTCAATGTTATCCAAGAGGGATGGTTTAGCTACTTTGATGTTCTTAGCTAGTTTTTATATTTAAAATTTCATGGCATTTGCTTCCTCTTATATATCCAACATGATCTTCTTCAATTTTGAATCCATAACATCATTTATGATGTTATTTTATGCTAATATGGATGCCATCCAAATGAGTGTATCTATCAACCTAGTTGGGTTAATTTAATGGAGGTTTATGAGAAGGAAATCATACCCTTTTTATGGTTTATTTTCACCTAGTATGGCCTTCTATATCAACTTGAAATGAGGCTCATCCATATAACTATCAAAAGCAAATAATAGCTGTTGGTGCATCCTAGTTATGGTAGCTTCAAGAGGGTATGTAGTAAAACATATAGTAATATTCATCTCTCCAATCCTTTTTCACCTTTTCTCTTAGGCCTATTTTGAAACACTCTTACATGATGGATAGATCCATTTAATATTATTCATCTTCATCAATGTTATCACTCTCTTCAGTGCTTTCCTCTAAGGTTTCTTCTTCTTGCTCCTATAGGGGTTATTATTTATACTTACCCCCTTTATCATATTATTATTCTTCCTCAGTTCCAACTTTACCCTCCTATTTATGTTGGTTTTATTTATCACTTTTAATTTTCTCATTTAATTTGTTAACATCACCTTCCTTGTCTTTAGGCACACTTATGCTACTTGGGTGTGCCTATAGTGCAGGTTAGTCCACTATCTTGGTGGGGGCACTAGGTGCCTTTGCTACTATTTTCTCAATTAGTTCCATACTTGTAGAAACCTTTTTCTCTTCCTTATATTTCTTTTCTTTTTCCTCTTAGGCCAAATTATTTCTCTCATCCTTCCTCTTCTTTTCTAGTGCTAAGGTATTTTATTCCTTGACCTTTATTTCCTTGGCCTCAATATTCTCAATCTCCTCCTAGGACATGCTTTTTTCCTTCATGGCATACCTTTTTTCCTCCAATTCCAATGCCTTAAGAATCTCTACCTTACTTATCCCTAGTTTCATCCATGCCTCTATCTTTTCCTCCTCAATTTTTGGAGGCTATATGGTTGGCTTTTCTAGAGAGGCACTCACTAGCTTCTCTACTTCTCTAAGCATGACAACAGTGACACCTTGGAGGGTCTTCTAAACTTTTTTGACACTAGGCTCTTCTTTTGCTTCTTATTCCATAATATATACGTTCATTCCTACTTATTCTTCCTCCTCCATTTCTTCATACACCTCTTGATCTTTCATTTCCTTAAGAGCCTCTTGTGCCTCCATCTCAACCAACATTATTATGGGAAGTAAAATGGCCCCCTTAGAATTATTTTTCTTCTACTTCTTTCTAGGATAAGTAGTCTATGGCATGAAGGTCATGAACTTTTTCTTTGGGGTTGAGGGGTTGGCTTCATCACTAGAGGAAATATTTAGCCTTATGCAATCTTAAAGTTCCCCAAAGGCAATCTTTAACCTTATGCACCCTTAAATTTATTCAAGTGTTTCTCCTTGATTTTTTTGGGGAGATTTATTCTACCCTACTAGCACCATATTCCCTTCATTACCGATCTATAAGGGGAGGTCATCATCTTTCTTAAAATATACACCTTACTTTCTTAGCTTCATCTCATAATACAACATGTAGATGTGCCTCCATATGACTTCTTTTTGGATAGGATGGATGCTAGCATGATCTAAGTCATCCTCCTTATATTTGGTAGGATTCCCTCTTAGGTTCATATATTAGCACTATGAACTACTTCTTTCTAAATCCATAACCTTTATTGGGATATCCAGCTATTATGTATTTTGAATTCTCCTTGGAGAATCCCTGAAGTATTTAGAAAAAAAGTGTAAGGGAGCTTTAGCTAGCCTGATCGACTATTATTTTTGAACACCATGTGCACTACATAGAAGTGTTTCATAATAGTAAAGGTCACCATTCCAAACATGTTTTGAAGGATCTCCTTAGAGATGCACCATTGTATCTCAAATGACTCTATGTACTACATACAACACCCCATCACATGGGTCTTACACTTATGGGATAATGTGAGTGGGGGGAAGGTGAAATTGTGATACTTCTATGTTAGGGAGTCATTGTGCATCAAGAAGACCCAAATGTTATCCTCATCACCATCGAGCACACTAATATACTCCATCATTATTAAAACCAACATTAAACCCTAGTGGAAAGTATTTTTCATAATTTGACACTCAATCATGTTTTTCACCATTTATTTTATAATGAGATTTATTATATTTAACTTGACCCCCTATGCCGTGTCATGGGATATACACAACTAGGCCTTGGTGAAGTTTGTCCACCACCCACTAGGGTAAAATTTTAAATTTACAAGGTATACTATAGCCCTTATACTAGGATCCTTGATATATTTAATGGGGAACATGAACCCTTCATTGTATTACCTAAGTATTTTTATGACCCTTTCCACTTTAGCATCATCTACTATTATTTAGAGGATGTTTATTCCAAAGTTTGGGTTCTTGGTGATTCTACCAATAAGGCTTAATGACAACCACATATATCTCCCTAAAAAGTATAAGTGATCTCTATACATGTATGAGATGATTAACTACATGAGTTCCTTTGACTTCCAAAAACATGGTAACTCATAGAGTTGAGTTTCACTAGTGGTCACCGATATGTCCTAGATGGAGACATCAGACAATGTCATGCCCACTTCTATCTTAGCCCCTATATCAACTGTCTAATCTTACATTATATAATCTACATTTCTTGAGGTATGGTGGTTGTACTCTTATATCTAGTAGGTGTGTGTAAAGACACATAGTTCTCTCCTACCAAGACCTCCTTGGGAAACTACATTTCTTGGTATGCCATCTTTACTAGCACCTTAGCCTCAAGTACTATGATGTTAACCCCTTCCACTAGCTTTACTTTATTCTTTATAATGGTCATATCTCACACTATCTACAACCATTTATCATCCTTATATGCTATGGTATAATATAACTCATATGTTTATTCCCCATATTGAAGTGGCTAGTGTTGAAGTGCGGTCTATTTAACTTACTTAAACCTAAAATGTTTGCTGGTGCTCCTCATAGTCATGAGGTCTTTGACTATGACTTTGGATCTCAATATTCTTTTGTCATTAATGGTAGCCTTGACATGTTTATTATTCTCTAATATCTAGTTTTTGAAGATTTCATACACCACACTTTTCTACACCAATCTCAAAGGGAATGCAATTCCTTTATATATTCAATCATTCTCTTTTTGAATCCATGGGTGCTCAAGGTTTCACTCTGGTAGTGTTGTTTAATTTGGGTCTAGTTTGAATTTAGTTCTATGATTTGAATTTGGGGTGAAAATTAACTTGAGGTTTGTCTCTTAATCTAGCTGACCTATCATTGCTTTATACACCTAATTCAACTACCTCTTAATTATAGGTAATTAGTGGCATGGTGGTGCTTCGATTTATTAGAATTCACAAAAACCCATGAACTACATGAAAATACATTTCCACCTTAGAATTTAATATGGATATTTATGCCTCCACTATCACCTCCATAAATTATCCTAATGATATTTTTGGTGAAGTGGTATGTAGTTAAAATGGTCACTTCTCACCTCACTTTGGGTGGATGCTAGCTTATACTAATGATCTTTCTCCTATGATTTATTCACTTAGCATGACCTTTTCCTTCCTTATGGAAACCTAGGTACAACACCTCACATGCACATGAATAAGACTCCATGGTTCCATCTTCTCTTCCTGCTATGATTTCATTTCAATCATATTGTCTTGTCTTAGTCAATTTCTCTATGCTTTTATCTCTTGCCTTGTCCTATCCTACCCCATACAAATCCCTTGTCTTTTTACTCTAATACCTCACTCTCTCGGTATCTTGAACACTTAGTATCTTGTGCACCTCTATCTTATCTTATACACACTTGACATCTTGTGTGCCTCTCTATATCACTTGGTACTCATATTTATACAAGTATGGAAAAATTCAAGCACCCAAAAACTTAGGTGTCAATCTTGAATGACTTATAAATAATTCATACTAAACTCACATAACTAGAGTAATTCATGGAAGTGACATAATAGTTTTCTTGTGGGCCTAAAATTTCGTCACTTATTCACTCATCACTAACACAACAAAAAATAATGTAAAGCATAAGGAAATGTTTGGATTTCACTAAAATTTATTTTTTGTCATCACAACACAACCAACTTATGACTAGGAAGTTGGTGTCTAATGACACTAACACCATATTATTATTGATAAGGATTCAATCAGTTGCCATTGAAATGCCTAGGAGCACTTCACCCAACAACATGTAAAACTTGGATGCACCATTTTTAATATGTTATAGATGACATATGGACCCATACACATAATTTATAGCTTTCTTAGGTGCTTGAGGTACTTGCAGTCATAAAACAAGACCAATGATCCTTTAGTTAGCACCTTGTGCCTAATATGTTTGTCATGATATAGCTTCTACCATGCCTTCTCTATTTGTTAGCTCCACCTTACCTGGGCACACACCTCATCCAAGAATTCCAAGTCCTTCAACCTTGTACTCAATTATTATTGGTCATTTAAATGATCAATACATGAAATGAAAAATGATGTCACCAAGAACTCTATTGGTAGAATTGCCTCAATGCCAAACATCAGTTGAAATGGTGTAGCCATGTTTAGGCAATTATAGGTTGTGCAATATGTCCATAGTATTTTTGACACTCGATCATCCCAATCTCTATGACCAACATTGAATATCATTGTGAGTCACATTCCTAGTATCTTGTTCAATACCTTAGTGGTGTCATTCACTTGTGGATGATAAGGGATGGTATTATGGTGCACCACCATGTATTCTATCAACAATATTTACACAATTTAATTGATGAAGTGTGTGCCTCTATCACTCTTCAAATTGAGTGGGCACCTATAGTTACTTATGATATTATCCCATATGATCCTTACATCTATGATGGCTATATAGTTTTTGGTTAGTGTTACCTCATCCCCCTTGGTGAAATAGTTAGTGGCCACAAGAATATATCTCACACTTATATGCCTTGTTATAGGAGTGGTTGACCCAAAAAAATCAATGGCCCAATTTTTTAATGGTACATGGGAAAGAATGGGGATGAGAGGCATTTCATCCCAATGTTTAGGTTTCCCTATGCACTACCATATGTCACATGCCTTGGCACAGTCTTTGGCATCTAAGAATGATCTTGGCCATCAAAATCCTAATTAAAATACCTTGTGTGCCATTACACCTCCAATGCAATGGCCTCCTGCTAGTCCCTCATGCACCTTACATAAAATGGAGTCCATTTCATGTTATAAGACACATAAGTGTATGAATTAATCTTGACCTAGTTTGTATAGTTCCTTATTGATGTGTTAATAAGGGGTGG
Source organism: Torreya grandis (assembly GCA_037957365.1). Taxonomy (NCBI): domain Eukaryota; kingdom Viridiplantae; phylum Streptophyta; class Pinopsida; order Cupressales; family Taxaceae; genus Torreya; species Torreya grandis. The sequence continues at coordinate 998,817 of JARHVA010006040.1, forward strand.
CATGAACTATGAGTTATTTCTTCTCTTTGGTTATCATATTCTGGGGTGAAAATATAGATGTTATAAAAATGGCTATCTCTACCATATTCTTTATGGAAATGCTATACTTTGTATAGTTTCACATCCTTCATGTCATCCTCAATAGTTGATGCCATATCATTAGAGTTGATGTAGGATAAATGGTTTGGGCCTGAGTTCTATTTTTTAGACTTGACAAAACATGAGAACTAGAATTATTGAAACAAAACTATCTATTTACAAATGTACACATGGAGAATAGGCTTGTTCATGAGGTACTTAAGTGCCTTGTGGTCCATAAATAAGATTAATGGGGTGCCAAAAGGTATTTCCCAAATTTTTTTAGGGTGTAGGCTATACCTAGTGCTTTGTGCTCAGTTTTTGTATAGCTATGTTCTATTTGGGTCAATGTCTTGCTTGTGAAGGAGATGGGATGATCCATTTTGCCTTCATTGTGTTACACTATAATGGTTCCAAGTATAGAGTAAGATGCATCAACACGGACTTTGGATGGGTTTGTCAACTTGGGAAATTATATAATAGGCATGGTAGCCAACTTGAGTTTTAGATTTTTAAAGGCACCCATTTATGTTGTGTCCCAATAGAATAGTCCATCCTTATGTAAGATATCTTCTAGTAGAACTATAATATTTGCATATTTCTTATGAAATTTAAATAATATACATAATGGATAAGAAAGGCATGAATATCTCTTTGTGTGGAAGGAGTTTAATGTTTAATGATAATAGCAATCTTCATGGGATCTATGAGCATACCATCTCTGTAGATGATGTGCCTGAGCAAGGTGACAAAAGGTGTCAAAAATATGCACTTATTTAGGTTTAAGGATATTTCAAACTATCAAAACCTATAAAACATGAGGCAAAATTTATCATAATGGTATTTCATAAGCACATACATAGTCCAATCATCAATGTACACCTAGAGGAACTTATAAGTAAAATCATTAAATGCAGTGATGACCACTCTAAATAATATGGTTGGTGCATTCTTAAGTCCAAAGGGAATTAAATTATAGGTGAAACAATCACATTCCATCAAAAAGGTTTTTTTTTGGATTATCCTCCTCTTCAATTTGGACTTGATGGTATCCTAAAAAACCATCAACAAAAGTACAAATTTCATAACCTACAACACCATCCAAGACTTTGTTAGTGAATGAAGTTGGGAATAAGTTAGTGACATAGGTGGTGTTTAATAGTATATAATAAATTTAAATATGGATGCACATATCCTTATTAATTTTAATCACCATGGGGATCACCCATTTTGACTCTTATATTAGGTAGATCACTCCTATAGTTAGCATACCATAAATCCCTATTTTGACCTTGGCATGGAGATTGGGGTTCATTATATAGGGTTATCTCTTGATAGGTCATGTGTCATCAATTATATTTATGCTAATTTTTACAAGGGAAAGGTGGGTTCCCTTCATGTCTTGATACTTTTGAGGGAAAAAATCTTGAAACTCTTTTAGGAGATCCATAATTCACACTAGCTCTGCATCAAACCAATATGCACCTAGAGTAATCACTTATGGTTCCCCCTCCAATTTGATGTCTATATGGATGGTTTTGATCAAAAAATAGTAGGTCTCATTCCTCTCCTAATGTGTATCCTTAACTTTCCTACTCCCATTAGTTGTTTCAATGTGGAGATGAGTAAGTTCTTCCTCATTAGGGGTGATATCATCCAATTGGTGCATGAGCTTCCTCTTTTCTATCAAAGACATCCAATGAAATGTTTTCTATATATTTGTATCTTCATCACTTGAGTCACTATTTAATGCGTATTCCATAAAAAAAGTTAGGATCACTATTCCTTTCTCCCTAAACATATCTTTTAGGCATTCCTCTAAGATTGTAGTGTCCTCAAACACTACCCTTCAAATTAATTGCAATGGATTGATCAATTTCAAGTTATGTGAGGAAAAGGAGAAGGTGTGAAAAAACTTCTCCTTCAAGACATCCCAACTAGTTGTTTCATGACACATTTTTTTGACCACATACCAAGATCATGTTCACATCTTCAAGGTTTTGTATAAGGAGTTCACCTATAGTTTCCTTGGATGTTTGTGTTATAGTAAATATATGTTTCTTCACATAAGCATATATGTGTTTTGGGTCTGAATGACTAAAGTATGTATAAATTTCCAAGTCCTCACTATTTTTGCCAAATCTGGTGCATATGGATGCTTTTACATCTTTCCAAGTTGGTGAACTAGGACTCTACACTACCCACCAATGAGCGGTAGTGTTTCTCAGATTATACACTAGTGTGCCCATCCTACCTACCTCATTTGGGATGCCCAACTTGAGGTTACAGATGTATTATTCCATAGGATTGATCTCCTTGTATCTCAAGAGCATGACAAGTTTACCTTTTCTCATGAAAAATTCTCTCTTCCCCTTTTTTTGTTATAATACACCCATCTCTTTGAAATGTGATGAATTTGGACCTATCCACTCCTTATAAGTTTTGGGACATTCATGCTCACTAAGAAACACCTTCATCTAGTAATCTCATAAGCTTATTCAACCCATCAATTAAAAGTAACATTAGTGGTGTCTAAGGTTGACTATCTATCTTCCCAAGAAAGCACTCTTTGGTCATTAGGGTTGAGAGTCTTAGCACCTTATGTCATGATGTTTTAGATATGGTTGATATCATTCTCCAAATTAACACTTTAAACATAAGGTGTCCTTGGTCACTTGAGAGGGGGATCACTACCCTCTCCTTTCCATTTTCAAATGTCATATAACATTTTTTGAAGTGCATATTGACATTATTCATGTATCACCATGATCTTTCTAAGAGTGTTGGATATTTATCTTATTTATACAATTTGATTACCTCAAATTCAACATGGTACTTGATATCCATGATATCTATAATGGTAATTTTTATAATATTTATTGGTTGCATCCTTGATTTGTTGGCCATGAAAATTATGTGAGGGGATGGCCTCAAGGATGGATTACCCATATTTTCCCTTGTATTTTTTATCAAGATATTAACCTTAATTCCTATATCCACAAGGACCTCACATATAGACCATACATCAATGGTGACATTCACCAAGATTTATCATACTCTACATTCTAGGTATGCCTGACTTATCACACCCTTTTCATGTGTCATGTCACAACATCAATTAACTTTTATCATGCATGATCCAAAAGTAAGTTATTTAATAGGGGTAACATCCCTTCTATTTATAAGAAGTGAAAGATCTATGTTATATCTTATACCTTAACCTCTTTACCATCTTAATTATTGAAAGAGGTAATAACTTACACGTTTAGGTATCACACTAATTGGACCTCTCCTTTTAGGTTTTGAATCACACTCATAGCCTATTGTAATACATCTTTATAGCATGCAAGGTCTAGGTAAGGCACAACTTTGGGTTTAGGTCATATTATGCACTTAATATGACTTTGTTCCCCATATTATAGGCACAACTCTAGTACTGGTGTAATTCAAAGCTAAGTGGTGAATCCACTATAAGTAGTTGCCTCTACTTTGATTAGATTTGTGTGAGTCAGTTGCACCTTTAGAGTCCACTTCATCACTTTAGACTCATCCCTGATCATTCCTACACCCTTGTCTATGCTAAACCTACCTTGGGTCAATTTATTTTACAAGTCAAGGAATTTATTTACCCTATATGTTCCTCTATAATACCGACATTTTGTATGTGTAGGGTAGTCATGATAATAGTTCCTGATCAAACTACACTTATAACATGATCAGGATGGGAATCTTCTTCTACCATGTCCTATACCTCACCCTATGTCACCTCTTTACATTTCATATCATGCATTTTATTGGCCGTATCCCTCATTTCCTTTGGTAACCTAACCTTTGACTACTATAATGGCCTACTATGTACCTCTCTCCATGTTCTTAAACATCTCATCAATCATTTGATAGTTAGCTATTGAGTGTAAGCATTACAAAACCAAAAGAGATGGTTGTGTTAACTTTATTAGCATATTATAACAAAGGGTAGTTTAGAACATAATTTAGCTCATGACAAACCTCATACTTTAGAAGTAATGTGTACAAATGTATTTAAGGGTATTTGTTCCTATTATGACCTTTTATTTTATAATCAATGCACCATAACCCATGTTGAGCATCTTGTGATGAACTAGCATTATGTTTTTGGAGTTGGCTAGCCATATATTCAATCTACACATCTATGAATGGGATGATTCTAGTGTCAACACTTCCTACTACCTTAGCTCTAAGCATGGCTTCAAGTTATTTACAAAGGTCTACGAATGTCTTCATAGAAATCACTCTTTTGAATGCTATTGTCAATCCCCCAATAAACCATTATGTATGATAATAGGGGTGAATATCATAAGTAAGTTTATAAAGAGGAGTTTTGAGCTTGACATCATATAGGAACACACTTTCTAAGAGTCCTTGTTACTTTCCTTGAGTGAGGTTATGCTCTACTATTCAAACTTTGGAATATTAAATTCCTTCAAAAATGCTTCCTTGAAAGTGTCATAGTCAATTATATCCTAGTTAGGATCAAATTTCTTATACCAGGTATGAGAATAATCAAGAAAATTGGTCATGAACTAGGTTTCTTCATTCTCAAATTGGGTTATTCCCTAAGTTCACCATTATATTTCACATTTTATCACTTGCTCTATGGTATTTTCCACATTGTCATACTTTGGAAAGTGCATGGCCATCTCATAGTAAATTTGATATAGTGGGAGAACTAGTATTCAAGGATCTTTCCTTCTTGGTACTTATTTTATTGATGGTCCTCTAACACCTCTAACCACTAGGTTAGGTGTTGGTTGCATTGTTACTACTAGTGCCAAAGATGATGAAGGCATTTTAATAGTAACCTGTGGTGTTGAGCCACTTCCTATGGGTTGCTACCTAGTTTTTGTACCTAACATTGGCTAAATTGTAATGTGTGTGCTTATATACTATGTTATCAAGCTAACACCCAAACATTTAGATGTATCCTCACTTAACTCTTCATAATTAATAACTTGTTTAATCATAAAATTATAGTCTAAGTCTGGTAAATGGTCAAAGTTTATGTGGATAATAGGGTTAGTTATCACTCTTATTTCTTCATCTGGGAGATTTAGTGCATGAGCTAATACCACAGGTTCATAGGGGTTAGGTTATTATAGTGTATCTTTAGTGGTCAAATTCTATAAGGACCTAATGCATTCTTCACCTATCAATAGTCTAATTCAATCTATGTTTTCATTATTCCTTTCCTCACACTAATGCAATTTAAGGCATCCTTCCCCATGCCTTTACCACTCACTATGGGTTCTCTAAAAGCTTTCAAGTTCTAGATCTTATATCAACCTATTCCCCCTTTTATTATAAGTGTATCTCCTAATCTATTAGGTGGCAATCTACTCATCCACTTCCATTGCACTTAAGCTACACATCCCCTTCTTATCCATTATGTTACTCATACATGAAAGGACTTTAGCCTTTCATTCTCATGGTTTTAAATCAATAATCCACCATCAATTTATTAATCTCTATGCTAAACTATTTCACAAACGTGCCTCTAGGTTCATGTAAAAATTGATACTCTACTTCCTCAGGGCAAGAGTATGTTGACACTGTGATCCCAAGTATATAAATCTTTAGTACTCCTTACCAACATTGGTTTAATACTCTAGTCCAAGTGGCATATAGGTTCTCAAGCCTCTCTAGGAACTCTTTCATCCACTCAAGGTGTTGTTCATAACTTCAACTTTTATGGGTTACGTAGGTAAGCTAACCATTAGTATGCATGCTTAGGTAGTTCACAAAATAAGACCTCATATAGAGCACCATATAGGGTATTCTAAACCTACTTACTTAAATTTTATCATCCATAGGTTAGATGCTTTAGTGCAAAGCTTTCTTCCACTTATTACAAATAATGCTCGATGTTCTTAAGGGAGAGTTAGAGCATTATTCTATCGTAACATTACAATAATAAAATTCAAAATGGGTCTCACCAAAGTAGCCAAAAATTTGTATTTTAGTTTGTTTTCAATTCATTTATTATGTCAGAAACTTATCTAGTTATTCCAAGTTATTTTTTGGCCTCTTACAACTAGGCATAATTATAAAATAATCCCTCAATACTCAAAATTTATCACTCAACTTCACCATCATCAATCCATATAAGGCACAAACCTTATGCACTCACCCAAAGCACATTAAAGAAAGAACTAAGGCCCATATTTATCTACTTGTGCTATTATGTAACTCATTATTCATAAGAATTATTCATTGAAACAACAACATTGGTAAGTTCATTTGTGTAATCCATTCTATGTGGATTCTAATGGTTTTTAGGTGTAAAGCCTATTTGGGGAACTCAATTTGGTCATAGGGGTGTAAGCTTATATCTGGTGGGTTCTATTGTCTCATGGATGAAAGCCTTTGGTTCCATTATCTTAGCATCATTTAGGCACTTGGAGGTTTTTATGAAAGTATTTAGATCAAGGTTTCATGCTTAGGCTATCACTTTAGGCACATATATCATTACTTAGAGTAGGGTCTTTCCTACACTTATGTATTCCCATAAAATATTCTAACATCATCATAAATTCTAGAGATGCCATGAACACCATGAATAAAAATATTTAAAACAACATTATTAACATTAAAATTGAATTTATAATACTCAAATGATTTCATTCATTATGCATTTAAATAACAAAACTAAATACAATAAACCTAGGAACACCATGAATTACTGAAACTATTCTTCTTCATTACTCAAAGTTTAAATGTAGAACAGAGTCCATGCTATGTTAAATAGAGTAAATGATAGCTAAGATTTTGCATGCCTAAAGGATCATAGGGGAGCTTGGGCACTACAATTTTGAGCCTTAAAGACATCCAGCTAATATTTAGATTCAAAGGAAGTTGAATTATTGCTATCTAAAACCAATTATGTAGATCTTCGCTACTTCAATTCTCCTCTCCCTTATAACTTGATTGATCTCAACTTTATATCACTTAGGATCATATTCATGCTATCATGGAGGGTTCATGTTGGGTTTTGAGCTAGAGCCTTGGTTGATCATTCTACCAGCTCCATCACATTGTACCCTTTACATTGTGGTCACCAAATGAAACTTAGTTAAGAAGATGCCCTAAAAAACTAAGAATTAGATAACTACCTAATAATTGGTGCTAATTCTATGATGATTCTCTAGCTAGCATAAAAGATGCCAAAATATTAGTCATACCAAGTGATTACCTCATACTGAGGTGTCTATTGAGCTAGCAAGGATCCATACTTAGATAAATCAAGGTCCCAACATCTAGTATCTCTTTAGACATAAATTACACTAAATTTTGATTCCATTGCCTTAAAAATGTTGGGTATAGTTAAATTCAAGTCAAAAATCTATGTGTTAAACATAACTTTGAAACACAACAAAAAAGATATTATAGTGATGCAAAGAGTTCATGAAGAATAATACTGACACATAAAAGCAATAATTCATATTATTGAATATAAACAAAGGTAAGTGAGAGATGCACATTTAGGTAAGGGAAGAAGAATTTAATGGTTTGTTTAATTAGTGGATAAAAAATAAATAAAACAAATTTTATGATAAGTATAAAATTAAAAAAACACATAAAGGGAAGTATGGAGCATGAGGTCGAACTATTAAGTTGAAGTTTAATCTAAAACTAAAGTATTTAACTATAATGTGAGGACCATATTGTAGATGGAATTTTTTTATTATGTAGCACCTCAGTCTTGTACACTTAGAAAACCTAAACCTTGGTTATTCCTCTTATTTATACTCTCTCCTTGCTTCCATAAGACTTGCATTTGATTTATCTTATTCACTTTGGCCTATCTCTTAGTCTGACCAATCTTATATTGATGACACAAACATTCTAACTTTCCAAAAATGCTAAAAATGTACTTATCTTACACTTTTACAAGTTCTGATCCTATACCTATTTTGATATTCCATAGACACTAATATTCGATATAAACATTAGAGTCAATATTACTTTCCTACTTTGATAATAGTGTCTATCGCCATAAAATTATCTAAATTTCAAATGAAATGTATCCTAATGGTCAACCTAAGTGATTTAATTTGAGTTATTAATGAAAAATGATTGATATATATATATATATATATATATATATATATATATACAATATCAACCTTTATTCATTCTTTATCTATAAAATATGAAAGAGATCAAGGCACTTATCAATAATCACTCTATCAAGAATTCAACTAATCAAAGTTTCCCTATATCCATAACAATCATAGGTATAACACATATACAAGTAGTAAGTACTAAGGGAATAAACCATGATCCCGATTTCCAAATTATAATCTAGGTTGCTATTATACTCAATCTACACAAATTGCATGATTTATGCATAGGCCAACAGACAAGGGAGAAATACATTAGTTTGAGGCCCTATTTAGAGTATTGGCTATGTAGGTAATTTCATTTGATAATGGGGTCATTAGGGTCATCTAGATACCATGTGCCCACTAACCCATTCTCCCCCAAGGTCATATTGAAGATGGAAATCTAGGGTTTTTCCATTTCATAAGGAATGACTATCCATGGCCTAGATATAAATGCACCAAAGTGAACACAAAGCAAAAAATAAAATCATCTAGGTGGTAGCATATTTTTTCACCAAATATTATTTATAGTATATTATCATCAAAATAAAAAAGTAACATCATCATAATTGTCTAGGGTTGACACAACTATCTAGATAGCTAGAGGTACTAGATCTAAAATCTGACAACTATTACAAAGCTATTTTCCCACATACTTTTAGCCTGTTCTAGATCCAAAACTGCATTAGCATTAGACAAATATAAGTAATTATATTATTTTTCATTTATATATAAATCCTAATTTTACTTTTCATATTTAGACAAACTCAAAATAATAAATTTAGTTTATGCTTATATCTAAGTTTATCATTTAATAGATTTGCTATAAATCTAATTATCACCCTTGTGCCATTTCATTTTAATATTCTTAACCCTAAAATTAAATTGAAAAAAATAGATATTGCATTTTTAGGTTAAAGATTTGGTGATATTGATCTTTGAACATACAAACCCTTGGTTATCTATGGGTTTTTTAAATCTCTTCCTATGTTTACTTCTTGATTATAATCATAGTATTTTTCATCTCCCTTATCATGGATGATATTGATTTCTTTAATGGCTATGATTATGAAACACATAAAATCTCCCTAAAAGAAGGAATCAAAATTTACTACTCTTTCCTTTTCCCAAGTGCTAAATTATGTAATATAAAAGCATTAAATGGTGGTAGTTGTTATACCTCTAATCAAGTCCACACTCCCACAATTCCAAAAAATAAATTGATACATATTATAGAGGATCCAAAAAAAATTATCCATGCTTCATATACCACCATTATATGAGTTTGGAACTTGATACTTCAAAAATTATGGATAACAAGTCCAAGGATTGGGAAAATATGATCAAGGTATAACCAACCTTATATCCATAAAAAATACAAATATAAATAGATAAGGGTTGAGGTTTTTAGACAGATCAATGACTCACCAATGAATCGAGCATATACATTTTATAAAATATATGGGTAAATATTCCCAAGAGACTCATTCATATGATATTAAATATTTTTGACAACTATAAAATAAATTATGGTTGATATACAAATAACTAGCTATTGAGTATTATCATTGATGTTAAAGGTGCATCTTACATGAGGTTGATGTCAAAGGTGACTAAGCCTAGTTGGTAGTGTGTGATGTGATAAGGGTAATTTATAGAGTGTTTTAATGAGAGAGTGATGTCAAAATAGAAATATAAAAAGATAATTTTAAAGCAAATAAGGTCTTATGTTTGCATGAAGATACATGTCATTGATGTCAATGTTGTATAGGAAGCCTAGTCATGACATGAAGAGGTGTGTGCATGAAAATGGATGAAGAAATGAATTTTAGGGTTTTATGGAACTATTTGATCATTTATTTAAGTAATTTAATCATTCATGATAGTTTTAGAGTGAGCTTATAGGGGTAGAACCTTAAGACTAAGCCTACATGTATACCTCTCTTAGACCCTGCCTGGCCTAATGAGGCATGGAGATTAATTTTCAAGGAAAATATGAATATGTGAGAATGGATATAGGTAATATAATTTTATTTATGAATTTTCAAAAAGTTTGAGGCTATAGTTTAAATGAAATTACATGAAACTTGGTTTTTAACCTTCTCAATTTCATAGCATGAGGTCTCAAGACCTTAGTAGAAATTTTAGACAATCATTGGCACATGTAACCTCTATATGGGAACTTATTATATTTATGAGAGATGGGTAAGGGTCCTAGATAATATATCTAGGAATTGGTTTTGGATTTAATGTGTAGCCCTTTCTGAATAATTGGTAATACCAAAACCTATGTTAAACATCCCCAAAACCCTAATAAGGACCCGATGTGAAATATCTTCATTAAATAATCTAATAATGGATTAAAATTAATATAAAATATATTTTATCATGTATTAAACTCTTTTAGGTACCTCCAAGTGGTGGTGGTTAGTCAGATGAGAGAGAATATGCACAGATACATGTTTATTTATTAAGAAGTTATTGTAGCTCTCAAAAGTTTCATTAATAAAGAAAATAAAATGAAGGTGAAAAGAATATAGATTATAATTTTTAATTTAAATTATTATTTTTTGATATTTTATAGCCTTTAAATTTTATAATTTGGTCATACAAGTTAGCCAGTTGTAGACAAACCTAATGATGCAAATAGTGCAAAACCTAAGAAAAGATGAGAAGATGGATTTAATGGTTTAAACATGTCATATTGATGAAAAAAGTGAATGAAGATTTTATTTAAAAATTTTAATTCATTTATATTCTTATAATAAGTTTTTGAGGTTAGTTATTGTGGTAAAACATTGCTCACAAGTTGACTTGTCTGGTTCAAATAAGATTATGTCATATACGGTCAAGAAATTAGTCTACAAGACCAATATTTGACATTATACCATATTATATTTTTATATTATAATGTTATGGATATCTAATATGAAAATTTAAATTCATCAAGATTCATTAAAATTGTCTATATAGGTATTGGAGGTCCAACATGATTGGTTTTTGAGTTAAATTGGCAGTTACAAAGATGTTCTTGAGCCTTTATCTCATAAGTGAAAGTGTTATAAACATTTGGTTATGACCCAATTATAATGGATAACCTATATACATGTTTCATTTATCATATTCTAGTATCTTAAGATTATTTTAGTTTCATTTTTGTAAGATAGACTTTTGAGGTACACATGCCTAATAGGGCAGTTGGTCTAAAAGGAGATTTCATGGTATGAGCAAAAAATGTAATTATAATCAAGCATGGAAGAGGTAAATAAAGGTATTTTATAAGTTATTTAATGTTTTTTATGTTTTTTTATAAGGTCATCTAGGCCCAATATAATCAAGCTTTGATGTTAAGAAGATAGACCTAATGCAATTAGGTCTCCATGAGGTCTAAAATAGAAGTGAGGCCTAATTGATTTGTTTCAAACCAAAAGGGGTCCAAATTTAATGTTAATAATGTTTATAAGATTTTATAAGACATATTATATTTCTTACATAAGATATTTAATGTGGGTAGCAAACCAAGTGGTGTGTGACCATGATACTTGTATATATACAAGGCAATTTAGGCCTATTTTGTAAGTATGTAATATAAGATAATAAAATCATACTTGGTAGAGTATAAGGAGGTATTGAAATGAGACCATAATATAAGATAATATGTGTGGTGATAAAAATTCATGATGTTTTCGAGTTAGTGTTGAGTCACTTAGGGATTTGGTGCTTCTTTACAAGTAGGTGCTTAACTTCATTAGGGTTAGTGCTCCAAGTTAAGTTGGTGCTCAATAGAATATAATAATTTATTTTATAAGAATATAGTCTTTTTTCAATGATAATAATGGGTTTTCTTCCCCCTATTTTTTTCCCATATATGTGTTTTATCTTGTGTTATGCTCATGTGGATGGTCTTTATGCATTGCTAGATCTTAATGTTGCTTTCATAGTTAATGAATGATTGGTTATAATTGAAATAAAGTTTTTGGTACCCTAATTCAACCCCACACTTTTAGTTATTGTGCTTCCAATAATTTTTATTATATCTTGGTCCTTTGAATTAGGCCTAATAAATTAAATGAGATCCTAAAAGTACAAGTGTGTCTAGTATTCAAGAACAAGAGAAGTTTCTATACCAAAAAAGGTAGTAGCTCCTCTGATGTAAGTGACAAAAGTACATATGATAGTGATGATGACATTAATGATCATGATAAAAATGAAACCTTATTCATGAATATAGAAATAGATAATGAGGGTTGTTTAAAAGGGAAATGTCTTATGAATGATGAAGAATCAGATCAAGTAAACCTTGAGGTCGAATTGGTGAGTGCTCTAGAGGAATTGAAGTTTAAAAAAAGGAATAATTATAAAATAAGATCATTGGTTAAGAGTTATGAGGAAAAAATCAATCTCTTTCAATATAAAACAAGCAACAACACCAATTAAAATGAGGAGATCATCAAAAAGTTGGAAACTTAGACTAAAATTATCACTACAAGTCTTAAGACCAAAGAGGACAAATGCATAAAGTTTGGAATATAAATATAGTCCTTGAAGGTATAATTGGATAAAAAAATAGTCAATTTGAAGGTACATTATAAATATGAAAAGAGTACTGAAGTCCTTGGTGATATTTTGAAAATTCAATGGTCTCCACATAATAAAATAGGTTTTGGATTCAAAGAAGACCAAAAATAAAACAAGTAAAGTTAGACCTCAAATAATGATGGATCATCAAGAAATGATGGTATTGATAAAGTAAATACCTATGTAGAAGATCTCAAAGTTTATACTTAAGTTGATAATAAACAAATCAATAAGAAATTGACTCTTTCAAGAGACAACAAAGGTAGATGTACATCATTCAACATCATAAAAATAACGTATGTGAATCTCTTCAATTGTAAAATTTCACATGTAATCAATATGGACATAGGGATATGGATTGTAGACATCATGTTAGAATCAATTCCTCATATAGGAATAGGATCAATACACATCTCTATAATATAAGCATAATTATGTGTTATAAGTGTGAACAAACAGGACATATTATAAGGGACTGTTAGATGAGGTATATGAGGAAGGTCAGTAAGAAAAAAGGGTATAAAATCATGCCATTTATAAGTGGATTAATAAGTTAAACCATGTGGACAAGGTGAATGAGGATTAGAAGACTAAAAATGAAGAATTTATGCTAGTTCAGAATGTCTTTCACATTCAAGATGAAGGAATGAAATGGTATATAGATAGTGGTTGATCAATCCACATGACAATAGATGAGAGCAAGTTTATCTCATTGAAAAAGAATGTTTTAGGAATAATGACATTTGTAGATAACACAAAATCCCAATATAGTTGGTAAGGGTATCTTGAGTGTGGAAAATGGGAAGACTAAGATAGAGAATGTGTTGTATGTGGAAGGTTTGAAAAATAACCTACTTAATGTAAGTCAAATATGTAACCAATGACACATACTAGCCTTTCATGATAGAGGGTGTGATATAAGGAGATCTAAATCAAGAATATTGATTGCCAATGCTAATAGGACTAAGAGCAATCTATATGTCTTAAATGAGATCAAGAAGGATAGATTATTTATGAGCAAGATGGATTAATTTTTACTATGCAACAAAAGGTTGGGCCACCTAAAATTTTATAATTTAATTAGGATAAGGTTTAATAAGTCTATGAGTAACATGCCTAAGATCACACACCTACAAACCCACTTTTCAAGACATATCAACATGGTAAGATAACTAGAATAAGGTTGATGTCTAAGGAGTACTTTGCACATAATTAGAAATGCATCAAATCCATAAATCAATCCTAGCTTGGATAAGATAGATTATACTTACACTTTTGATTAGGGATACATTATATAATTAGGAACATGACCAATATGCAAATCTTCTAGACCCGATTAAGGGATATATTACCATAATAAAAATACTAGGGAGGGTTCCAAAGCATCAAGCTAAGCAAAACCAAGCAATAACCATAACTAAGTCTTATGTTTTCATATTGACTATACTAATTACAAATAAAGGAAATAAATTTAATATAGTACTCACCAAAGCTTATGCCATAAAGTGGGTGTAATAAACAACAAAATTAAACATGCATGAGAGACATATACTCACACTAATGTATATAGAATCATAATACATGAAAGATAAGTGCAAATGCATATCTATCTAATCTTACAAAGTAGGAACAAAGTTAGGAATACTTACCTTTGAATATGAACTTTCCAAACCTCAATCCCTCCTTTGGCCAAGGTTCTTTGTAAGAGGTGGTATGTAAGGATTACAAGGATAAATCATATATAAGATACACAACCTATTAATGCATCCAAAAGACTTATACACAAGAAATTATCTATATATCAAAAAAAGTATGAAACCTTAAGCTTACTCATCAAGTAGAATGGTAGATAGATAGATGTGTAGTATCTCTTACTTCTTCTTATCTTCTCTAAATAATGGTGAAATGATCTTGTATATATAGGTGTATTTAACCCTAAGCCCTTCCAAAAGTTTTAGCCAACAGGGTCAACCTAGTCAACCTAGTATCTTTATTGACAAAAACTCACTAGGTCATGATCTAGGTTATCCAATAGCTAACCTAGACTCTAAATGAGTTTCACCAATAAGAGTATAAGGTTGACCTAGTCAACCTAGTCATTTAAATTATCAAAAGGGGTTTTAGGTTAGGAAAAGGGCTATAGAAGGTGATAAAATTATAGAGGAGTGTACAAGATATAAGACCAATCTTAGGGGAACTATTTTTAGGAGATGAGTGTGTAAGTAATAAGTGGAAAAAGGGACAACAATCTTGTAAAACACTAAAGGTTTTCCCACCCCTTTCCTGCTACACTGCCTAAGGTGTGAAATTATAGAGATTGTGACTTGATGGTTTCTTGAAAGATGAATAACATCATTAATTGATAAAATTTTGAAAATATTATGTGTATACATATGCCCCACTTGAATATCATCATTTTTCATGTAAGTGTAACATGGGATGGTGATTTAGGAATAGAACATGATGACACATAACACTGATGATAAATAAAGTGAAGGAGCAAAGAAGATAAATTAAAGGATATTATTGAAAACCACATACCTTTCCTTACCTTAGTTTTATATATAAAGAAGGAAATGCAAGATATGTGAAGTCATCTAATGTGAGGAAAATTAGGTGAACCTATAGAGATTAATGCAAAATGAGTAAATAATCAAATAATTTTTATATTATAGGCATACAATAGTGTAAATGATTCTCTATTATGTCACAATTCTAGAACTTTTTATGGTTTGAAAAATGTGTTAGTAAAAACAAAGATATGATCAAAATAAGGAATCTAACGGTAAATATTTGAAGGATAAATAATTGTGAATAGTAACTTTAAATAGGGTAAAAAAGAATTCATTTGCTATTATTTGACTATTATAATAGAAAAATAGATATATTAGAGACTTAAAAAAATATGAGGGAGTCAAGACAGTGAGGAGATGACAACTAAGATGAGAGGGATGCCTAGCAATAGCAATGAGTGCAACACAAGTGGGAAACTTTGAATTTCAACTTTGTTTTGAGTATTTTATTTCAAATTAAGTGTTTTGTAGAAATTTATAATTTAAACAAATTGTGGAAACTATAATGAAGCTTAATGAGTAATTAATGCAAATATAGGTCAAATGGGTGACTCATTTGAAAGGAATCAGAGTAATAAATGGGGGACTCATTTGGGAGTTGAGCTAATAGGTTGAAAATTAGGTTTTGATAGGTCATCTTACTAGGTATAGGATGGTTTAATTGTTTGGATAAGAGGCATGAATTATTACCCCATTGGTGACTTAGTCAATTCAAATTGTCAACTTAGTACTAAGGGGATAAATGAAAAGGTATACTTTGTTTATTAAATCCAAATGGTTGATCTAGTACTATTAGGTTAGCTTAGTATGTTACTAATTGTCCTATATAGTAGAAAAATGTATAAAATTGGCTAATGTAGTACTTTTAAGGCCCAGGGTGCCTAACTAAGTACTAAAATCACTAATTAGGCTAAAAATAGTTGAAATTATTATAAAATGAATATATTAAGGCAATAATTGATTTATTTATGTTACAATTTAAAAATAATGTATTTGATTATAAGTGATATGTGGGTATAATACATATTTTGTTATTTGATGGTTGTAGGGGTATTGGATGTTTTTGTCATTAGTGGATGCATCTTGGCTACAAGATTTATTGGAGTGCCTAATAGGGGTGGAACAATCTAGATTATTCACAATAGACATGGGAGGCATCATAGAGATGTGACAAGTTCCACTGAGTGTTGATCTAGTGGTCATGTTCTTAAGAGTTTGGGAACACTTTACCAATACCTTTAGATGGGTGGTGGATGGGGATATGATAAAGGTTTGTATCAAATTGGAGGTTTTCCATGCATTTCTTGGACTTCATATACGGAGGACACCAATAATCTTAAGGATACTAGATGGTCAAGAGGAAAGGTGAGCATTAGCCCAATGGGAAATGTGCTCAGATATGATTTACTCAAGACTAAAGGTGAGTTTATTTGATGTCTAATAACATATATTATATATATTTATAACTATATGATATGAATTGTGACAACATGAGTATTATGTCATAAATTATATGGTAAGGTATCACTATATGTGATAGCCTTATGCCAATTGATATTAAAGCAAGGGTACTCTATGACCTAGGTTTTATCATTTGGGTTGAACTCATGCATGATATGTATTGGATGATATTCAAGGGTAGAAGACCATGGTTTCATTTATATTACTAAGTGCCTATATATATGAGAGGTGTTTGATGTATCAAATAATTAGGTTTCCCTATGTGGTCTATGATCGATTTCCTTATGTGCTAAGATGGAGATAAGATTAGGTGGCATGGGCCATTCCATACATTTTGACACTATAAATGGTAATGTGAGGACATATCATGTGGTATCCATATGCACAAACTATAATAGTTTGGCCAAGTTAGGTGATAGTAGAACTAGTGTTAGCATGAGCATGGATCACAAGCCACTACACTTGGTGGGTAAAGCTACATCTAGTGGTACATTTACTAGGATATTTCATAATCCATCACTTGATGAATCTTATATTATTTCCCACATTTGTGTCATTTAATGTGAGAGATATTAGGGGGAGAAGAAGAAGAGGAACACTAATCATGAGACTAGAGAATAGACCACAATGTGAGAGACCATGGACAAGTCAATCAAAATAGCTAGCACTTAGAGATATAATAGATGTGGATGTAGGAGTACCATAAGTACCATAGCTAACACCATGGTATAAGCAGTGGAAACTACCTTAGTTAAACCACTGAAATAGCTACCAATAGTGAGAGAGAGCATAGAGGGTGGTCATCTAGGATGACCCATCAGTTGGTCCATGGTATAACTAGTCTATAGAGGCACAAATAAGGTGGGGCTTGAGATGGGCATGGGTGGTGACTGTAGGGATTTTTTGATTTGGATTCATCTCATGGATGAGGTACTTAAGGGATGAGGTGATGGAGAGATCATGATCAATAGATGATCAGATGGGGAGATGATGATAGGTAATACCAGGATAGGTAATAGATGGTTTAATTTGTTTAAGCTTTAAAAATAGAATACTAGTTATATATGATGCCCATACACACACACAGATATGTATACATATGTATATACATACATACATACATATATATATATATATATAAATATATACATACATATATATATGTGTATATATATATATGTATATATATGTATATATATATATGTATGTATATATATATATATATACATATATATACACACACACACACACACACACATATATATACATATGTATATATGTATATATATGTATATATATATCTGTGTGTGTGTAAACACACACACACACATAGATATATATATATATATATATATACATATATATATATATACATATATACATATATATATATACATATATACATATATACATATGTATATATGTGTGTGTGTGTGTGTGTGTGTGTGTGTGTGTGTACACACAAAGAGATATATATATATTAATATATATATATGTGATCTAATGTCTATCTAGTTTGAATTTGGAATATATTGTAGATGAGGAGGATACTAGATGGGGATCCCTAGTGAGGGCAACATTCAATGATATTTTAGACATGATGTTAATTCCATACAACCCTATCACATTATTTGATCCCATGGTACCATATATCCCAGCTCAGGTGAGCTAGTTTAGACTAGCAAGAAAGGTGGAGAGGCAATTAAAATCACATGGAGATGGGCTATAAACATTGGTAGGGGTGGGATTGGGAGAGGCATAGGCATGGTAGGCCTTGGCTCAAGAAATATCCACACATTATGGATACCACTATTCAACTAGAATAGGTATATGCCTAGGTGGCCAACCTACAATGATAAATTATAGGTTTGAGATTTTAGACATCCTCTTTATATGATATTATTTAGATGGGAATATCTAAGGCATTTATGGGTAGCATGGCTAGGCCATAAGATAGCCATGATAAATCTTAGCCTTATAGTTAGAGTGATGCATTTTTTGTACTTTATATAAAAAACACATGATATATATAGATATCATATTTTGATAGTTGGATGTTAATCTTATGTGTTTGTATTATGGTTTTGGTTGTAGATGCATGGAATATTTCTTTCTAGCACATGTATTTTACTTTTGTTTTATATGTTATAGGAAATGTATGTGTTGTTTTTTCTTTTCTAGAATTATGTAGGACACATGCATGGTTAAAAAGAAATAGGCATAAAGGAATTGACAAAGTATAAGTAATAAAAAATAAATGCACTACATACTATTTCACATTTGGAAATGTGTAATAACAAAATATGATTAAGTATAAGTAATGAAAGAGTGGTAAAAAAGAGAGCAAGCATTTGTTTTTAAACCATGAAAAATATTTGGCACCAAATTAAAACAAGTAAAATCACAATAAATCACATTGGGATGTATGAAAATAATGTAATAAAGTGGAAAAAATGTGAAATACTAATGGTAGAAAAACAAATAAATTATGTAAATCAATCATACTAAATCACATTGGGAAGTATAAAATAGAAACAAAATTGGAAAAAATGGTCTTAAATTAATCACACTAATTAAAGTTGGGACGTATGAGAAACTCAAGAAAAATGGTTGGATTCTTACATGAAATATAAAAATAATAAGATAAAAGTGAAAATATTAATTAATTAATCATAAAACATACTAAATCAAGATGGGAATCATGTAGATGACATGTAACTCAAAATCAATCACATATTATCTCATATTTGACACATGTAATTTTATTGTGACCTAGATATTGGAAACTTTTGTGAGGAAGGCTAGGTTATATCCATGGTCATACACTACCACTCACAAAGGGAACACAAATGAAGTGGAAATAATGTGAAAATATAGTTAAAAATGGGGATTTTTATAATGGTCATGTGAAAAGTTGGTAATTTGTGAGGAAGGCTAGATCTTATCCATGGTATTACAATGCAACTCACAAATGGAATTTATAGGGGAGTGATTAGTGAACAAAACAATATTTATAAATTGAAAATATTGGGATTTTATGGAGTGAAAATGGTAATTTTAAAATCATAATGTATGAATTTTATTATAAAACCTTAGGAAACATGAGGCATACTAAAGACATGAGAAGACACTAAGTGACTAGTCACCATCAAAATATAAAGGATACCTATTCACTATAGACATAAATATATGTAGGAAAATAAGTACTATAATGAGATAAAATCATGTAGGTAATTTATAAAATTAAATTAAAATTTACCTACCATCCCATGACGTGTTCCCCATTCCTTAGGACCCCTTACAGAGCCATCAATCTAGTGTGAATATTGGGTACTTGCATGATAAATTAGATAGCACTAAAAAAAAAATTCTCATTTTATAATATAATGGAATACCACAATCCAACAGACCTTAGATCTATCATGAGGCCAAATATGGAGTTTGATATTCAATCCAAAAAAAAAGATGTGCTTAAAATCATGTCTTTTCATGTGTTTTAACATTTGGGATTTTTGAATGTTACCTTTTGGATCTTTTCCTTTTGTTAAATGATTTGGATTTTGAATGTTTTTATGGTTTATATTATTCCTCCTCCATATGAACTTGGAATGACCAATCATGAGAGATAGAGTGATACACACAAAGGATATATAGGCTTTTGTTAAAGGAACATAAGTAACCAAAGATAAGACTAACTAGAACACTTAGGCTTAACTATGAACCAGCATGTTTTGTCAAGTCTCAAACATGTGTATGCTTAGTTTAAGAAAATTAATAAAGGGGAATAAAGGAAGATCCAAAGTGGATCGATAAAATGAGATTGTAATGAGATGAATTATTTTCTAATTGATCACTTGGCAAAGAAGGAATGACTAAAGGGAGCAAGGATTGTATAACCAAGTCAAAATAATAATTATCCATGTTTATAGAGATAAGATAGAAAATAATCATAAAAAATAAAGAGGGAGTCATAATGAAATGAATGCAATGATGAAAAATAAATCCATAAGAGAACATAATGACATCATAAGAAATATAAAGTGTGAAACTAAAGTCACCCTGTAAGATAGATAATAATTTGACAAAATGTCTAATAATAGATAAATATAAAGTTGGAGCGCATGTATAATCTTAATTAAAATGTAATAACACCATGTGTGTTTTCATGGATACTGATATATTTATCCATAAACATTATCCATAACATTTGATAAGTATTTATGTAGTTGAATGTGAATTGTAGTTAATGTCTCATCCATATTTAGTGAAAGTTGAGAAAATACTTCACATCTAATCTCCTCAATAGAAAAGGTAGGAATAATTTAAGTATCATGTTGATGAGGTATATCATATAGGGGATGCTCAAGAGGATTAATGGTAAGGAACTCTATAGGAGATGAAGCGACCATTAATGGGGAAGCTTCCATAATTGAAGGACTCATGGGTGGAGGATCCACAAGTGAGGAAAGGTCCTTGTGTAAAGGATTCATGAGTGGAGGAAAAATAGGTGAAGATAGGACCATAGGAGGAGATAGATCCATAAGAGGTGGAAAAATGGGGAAATAAGGGAGATCCTTCTTATGAGAATGACCTATGTGAGGAATGGTATAAGGTGTAAGAATGGTTAAGATGTGATCCTTAAGATGCCACTAAAGGATATAGTAATGATTAGTGTGATGTGTGATAGAGAAAATATACCTCTATGTACATAGGCATCTACTCAGGTAATACCTTCAGGGGAGGGACAAAATTATCTAAGAATTGAAGAGTAGTGGGATGTAAAGTCTTAATATTTTGTCATAGCTTATGATAATGTATGGATGAGTGGTTATATACGTCATAGAAGTAACATATATGCCTATTAATAGTCTTTTTAGATTACTCATAAGAAGAGGAGAAACAAAAGGTAAGGTAGCTCAGTATAGGGAACAATCTCTAGTCCAATGATTGACAAATTTATGAATTTCATAATGAGGTTGATTAGCCCATTAGGTGGGTGGAGCCTACTATGGTAAAGGGAAAAAACCATCACCAAGAGAAGGTGGGTATGGTGGATAAACTAGAAAAGGCTCGACTAAAGGAGAAATATAATTGGAAATAGGAAGAGACCCAATGAGAGAGAGAGTGGGAACATGATCCGAACTAGGCTCTAATGAGGGAGGGGTGGGATCCATAAAAGGATAAAGGATAGTCAAACACATCTTAGGGATAAGTAATTTATAGGGGTCATGGGATCTATAAAATTGATAGGGACTAGTCATAACATGATCGATAATCATACTCTTATAAGGTTCCCCATAAATTAGAGGTGTTCAAACCATCTCTACCCTATAATAAAGAGGGAAAATGCTAAAATTAGTAAAAATATAGGATGAATTATGGGAAGATATACTAAAATAATAAAGGAAAGAGGAATGATAATGAATAATCTTTAAATCTCAGTCCTAAACAAGACCTCTTAAGAATGGATCTTCTAAAATATAGCCACATCATAATTAGGTGTATGAAGATCAGTGGCATAGGTAAGGATGTCCTTATCATATGTTATGGTGTGATGAATTGAATATTGAGTCTTAGTTAAGATAATGGGGATGTCATCATAATGTGGTTGGTGA
Source organism: Torreya grandis (assembly GCA_037957365.1). Taxonomy (NCBI): domain Eukaryota; kingdom Viridiplantae; phylum Streptophyta; class Pinopsida; order Cupressales; family Taxaceae; genus Torreya; species Torreya grandis. The sequence goes on from JARHVA010006040.1 coordinate 1,021,263, forward strand.
GAATGAGGTTATAATGAATAAATAAGCTAAGAGATGATATTAGGTGAGAGATTGGAAGTTTTAATCTTAAAATTTATCTCATCAGGTTCCTTGTCATCAAATTCTAAGAGGTTAGTTGGTATATTCTTGATGATTTCAAGATGACCATTGTAACCTCAGGTGGAATTAACAAGGAAGTTAAATCATTGAGATTCATGAAATGGAATTATTGGTAAGGGTTCAAGGGTAGTAATCTTGAATACACCATAGTATCAAAATTGTTTTAAATTATAAGGTTTGGTGTTACCCTAAATCATATAGATGGATCCATTATGAGTAAATTTGATGAATTATCAAGTATAAGGGGTAATTACTATCATGCAATGAGTCCATGGTCTAGAAATCAAAATGTTGCAATATAGAGTAAATTTGAAGATCATCACCTTCAACTGAATGGTGATACGTGGGATGGTAATGGGGATAAAAACACAACCTAAAGGAGTCATTTTCCTTTAGTCATAGCCTTGACATATGTTTCATGTGGTATTAATATTACATTTGGAATATCGAAGGTTTTTGGTGAAAGTGAGAGAGGCCACACAAATGCCAAAACCCTCATCAATCAAGGCATGTTTGACTTAGATATCACCAAATTGGACACTAATGGAAAGAGGAGGATCATCCAAATGAAGCAGAATCTCATAAGGAATCATAGAAGCAATGGTAAATTTGAGGGAAAGAGAAGTGTCTATTATTTCATTAACATATATGGATATCTCTTCACATTATTATAATATGCTATCTTCTGGTCTAGATAAGGTGGCTCCACATCCTATTAGGGGAGGATGAGGGATCTTCATTTTGAACAAAAGTTGCATAAGATGGTAAAATGACACAAAGAGGTTCGCATAAGTTTGAGAAATGGTATTTAGGATGGGATATTAGTGATTTCCATGATATGATCCCACTCGTCATAACCCATAAAAAATGTTGAAAAGATGTGCATAATGGTGATGGAGGTCCTTAGAAGGAGGAGATAAAGTGCATTTGAATTTATGTTCAGAAATAGTAGAAGGTTTAAGTAAAGGACAAGTTCATTGATTATGTTAAGAATATGGAGTAGTTAATGCATGTGTGGTTTGAGATAGATTAGAATAAGCATTGATATAATTTTGAGTGTTATTAGTGTTAGGTAAAGAATATGGAGGGATGGTAGAAATAGTATGAAAAGTGTTATCCAAAGGAGGTGTTGAAATTGGTTCATAAAAAGTTATAAGGTCTTATTTCCCCAAATAAGTTAAGTGAGTTAGAGAATAATATTGGATAAAAAAAATGTGTGACATAATGGAGGTGTGTAGATGGGTTGAGGATCAATGAAACTAACCACCCTTTGCATATTAGTCATATTAATCATAGTATCTTTAGGAGTTGGGTCAATAAGATAGTCATGATTATTGGTAGAAGGGTTAGGTTTTTCTTGGATATCTTGGTGGTTTATAAGAGGATATTTATAGATGGCCAAACGAACATTATCTTGGTTTAAATGTTGGGATTTATTTTATGTTTCATGGGATTTATAGGTAATGTCTTAGGCTTGTTGGAGTTTATGAATTATAGAATCATGGTCAAAAATGGGACCAAGAAGGAAATCTATAGCCAAATTGTGAATCTACCTACATGTCTCATTGTAATAACCCTAACTAGCATAAAACCAACAAAATTTATTAGGATAATATCAAGATTTCATGGGATGAGTGGGATCAAGTTCTCATGTGAAAGGCATTAGTAGATGTTTTAGTAATTCTACTAAGGATAAATGTTTGTTAACATTGATGTTATCGATTGAAGAAAAAATAGGATTAGTGATGTGGTTGGGAGGGGAAGCTTATTTTGAAGAATTGTTAAGAATAATAGCTTTAATAGTGTGAATGGTATCATAAGAGACTATGACACCATCATTAGTAGTGTGATGATTCTTAATTTTGAGTAATATGTGAGTACCCATATAAGTTTTGGTATGGCTCAAATCTATTAATAAGGAAAATATTGATGGTTTAATTGGTCAATGGCCTCTTCCAAAGTATGTGGAGAAAGAGTCCAAACTCGATATTACAAATTAGAGAAAGAGCATTGGTAAGTACATGGAAAAGGTTATCAATTAGACATATTATGTTCACATATGTTGGAGAATGTATTCCATCATTTAATGAAAGCTTAGGTAGTTTTAGTCTCAAGTTCAAAGAGACCACTAGTTTGGAACTCTTATATGAGAGCATTAACTAAATACTCCAAACTATTTATGAAAAGAGATTTAAGTTGGTTCTACCAATCTAAAGCATCACCTGTGAGAGTTTTTTATAAGAGCTTGGTAGTGATAAAGGTATTGAATTTGACTTGATCTTTATATAAATTTCCAAATGTTTTTAAATGAAGAGTAAGATCAGTTAACCCATTGTAAGAAATGGTAGGGGTGATACCTCCTATATTTATATTAGAAAAATTTAGATGTAAGAGGATAATTTTAAAGATGTTTAATTATATTATTAATAAGAGGAGGTTAAGGGATACTATTACCATGGGAATACCAAAGATAAGGGGGAATTTTGATTATGCATGATCCATAGCATCTAATGAGGGTGGGCTTGAAGATGGATAAGATGATTTTCCATTTGCATCATTTGATTTACATTGATAGATTTAAAATCATTCATTTGATTAAGAGTTTGTAATAGGATTTGATGGGTTTAAGTTTCATTATTAGTATTATTTGAAGTATTAGAATTGGAAGTAATTGATTGGGTACCACTATGAGTGTTTAGTAGCAGATTAAAAAGAGTTGTTAGTGAGTCACTATGGCATAATTTTCTTGTGTGGCAAAAGATCGACTAGAAAATGGATGAGAAGAATTATTAGTAGAGGAATGATTACCATGGGTATAAAATGATGCGCTAGTGGAAGAATTGAGAACAGTGGGTCTTGGAAGAGGCCCACTAGATGTAGAACCCACCATGTTAGTAGAGATACTAGGCATGCAGGTAGAGGAAATTAAATAAGAAATCATGGTATGAGAAGGGGTTAAAATATAGGGAAGAAGATGAGAATAAAGGAAGATAGTATCCAAAAAATCCATGTGATAACATGGGATAAAAGTGAATGGGGATCCTCAACTTGATCACTTATCATGAGATGATAAATAGTAGAAGGATCATTTCTTTGACATTGAGTAAACTCAATGATGAAGAAGAGCATTTTTGGTAAGACTCATCATATCCATTCAATTAAAATTAGTTTCATCTTAAAATTATAATCTCATGATGAAGGAGAGGGATTAGGTAAGGCTAAGTTGATGTAAGATCAAGGATATAGAATGAACAGATAAGGATATAGAGTCAATTAGGTCAACCTAATACTAGAATAGAGTATGAAAATTGAGTGAATAAGGATACATAGCAGATAGGGTCAACCTAGTAATGTAACTTGAGATAAAAAACAACCTAATAAGGATAGATATTCAAAAAGGGTTGACTTAGTACTATAACTTGAGAGGCATAAATGAAGATTAGGTTGACTAGGTGAACTCATTATTATAGGTAGGGGAAAAGATAGTTTGTAAAAGAGTGTGTCTAATACAAAGATAATATATTAAAAATAGGGAAATTTTTTTAATGTAATTTAAATCTAGAAATGAAATTAAACACACAATCAATTGGTTCAATGAGAATGATCCAATTGAGGCACATAGAATAAAAACCTTGCACCAACACTGGTCAATGCATGTTTTTTAAATATAACATATAATAAGCAAAGGAAAGAAATTAACTAAAAAGTAAATTCTAACTAATATTTCATCCTAATTTTTTTTATATTATTATATAATCATTATTTTGAGTGTGATAGGGAATTTGGCTGAAAGTAGGGAACTAACAAGTAATATATGGATGGTTTCATGACATTTAGGCTGAAAGGGATCGATGTTGAAATGGTACTAGACTAGTATTGGGGCCTACCCCCTCACTTCACAATACCATAATGGTAAGGGTGTTGTGTGATTTTCCAATATATACCATTCACCATGTGTTTATACCTGGATAAAAACCAAGTCAGCTTCCCCTTGGTGATGAAATACAAGTAGGTAGGTGTTGGGTAGATAAATGTTTAAATGCATTTTTTAAATTATTTGATGTGGTATTGTGTGGAAGAAAGAGAAAAATAATGAAACTAAACATTATATTAAAAAATTACCTAACTAGACTATGTGATCTACTCTAACCATAAAAATAACTAACAGTTAAAGTGTGAATTAATTACTAGCATATAGTAATTAATTTTGAATTTGAAACATAGTTATAGAGTCAGTATAGATGATAATGTATGAAAAAATTATAGTATAGAGTTGAAAGTGTCTCTATTATGCTAAAGAGTCTAGATTCCTTAAGAACTAAGTTAACCAGGTCGACCTAGTCTTGTAGGTAAAAGATAAAATATAGAACTAGGTTGACCAGGTTGACCTAGCT